>SPJY01001376.1:107192-181169 GCA_005191435.1 Raddia distichophylla
TACCACTCGAAACAACGCCGCTCGCAAATTTGCCACTCGAAAATTGACGCTCGTAAAAATGCCACTTCAAACAATTTCCCCTCGCACATTTGCCATTTCGGGGCATTTTCGCAGCAAATACAGGGAAAAAATACACGGGCCCACATGTCATCCCCTCCCTCTCCTCCTTCCTCCCCTTCCTTTCTCTCTCTTCTCTCTTTTCTCCGGTGGACAGGCGGTGGCGGCGAGCTCGACAGCGGCGCAAGCCCGGCGGCGGTGGCGCGAGGCGGCGGCGGCAGGCTGACGGCGCGGTGGCGGCGGCGGCGCGAGCTCGAGCTGCAGGGCGGCGCGAGCGCGGCGGTGGAGCGAGGTGGCGGCGGCATGAGCTTGAGCGGCATGGCGGCGCGAGGTCGGCGACATGGCAGCGTGGCGGCGGCAGGAGGACAGCGCGGCGGCGGCGCGAGCTCGAGCTCGAGCGCACCGCCGCCATGTCAACCACCGTGTCCACCGGAGAGAGGAAGGAAGGAGAGGAAAGAGGAAGAGGAAGGAGGAGGGAAAAGAGGATGACATGTGGGCCCGCGTATTTTTAGTGTATTTGTTGCGTATTTGACTCGTGTATTAGGCGAAAATGCTCCTAAATGGCAAATGTGCAAGCGGAATTTGTTTGCGGTGGCAAATTTACGAGCGTCAATTTAAGGGTGGCAAATTTATGAGCGTCAATGTTTCGAGTGGCAGAAACTCAATTTTCTCGCACCGGACTCCCGCGTAGCGCGGGAAACGAGGGAGAGGGGCACTGTGCACATGCAGGGGTGGGGCCCACGGGTTTTTTCTTTCGACGACTATAAATTGTGACTGGGTGCTCCAATCCAAAAATCGTTTGCACCAACGTGTTCCTCGTATTTTTACGAACAAAACAAGATATATGTTGACATATAACTCTTCAAATTTATCTGGTGAAATTTAAGGTTCGCCTACTAAAATTTGGGTTTCATATAGTAAAACTTGGGTTTCATACTTGTAAAACTTTGCCGAACTGTCAAGTTTCATCAGGTTTTATCCAAGTTTTTTTAAGTTTCATCAAGTTTCATCAGGTCAATTCAAGCTTCATCAAGTTTCAACAGGTTTCATCCAAGTTTCATCAGGTTACATCGAAGTTTCATCGAAGTTTCATCAGGTTTCATCAGAACACGGACAAGTTTCATCAAAACACGGCCGAGTTTCGCTATTATAGATGTAAGTTTCATAAGTGCCTTCTCCTAGTTCACATCAAAAAAAATAAAAATATGAAAAAAATTCAAAAATTAAAAAAGTATTTAAAATGGCTTGCTCTTGATTTTAGAAGAATTATGAAATTTATTTCACGCATTTTGAACACTGTTTGAATTTTGTACAAAAATCGGAAGTTTAATCAGAATTGAAATTAAACGATGACTAACAACGCGCTGGGAAGGGCACATACGCGGGAGCGCATGCATGCGTTGGATCGGCGCGGAAGCTGGCCATCCGACGGCTGGGGTGGGTCCGGCGTGCCAGCGTCCGAACGGACGTCCGGGCGCTGGCGCACGCCTATTAGTTTTACAATGTAATTTTTAAAAGGCAGAACATAAAATACCCGTGAACTTTGGTCATTTTATCCGGTGTCGATGAACTTCAGGGCATTTATCAATTATCCCTCCAACTCTCGGGGAGGAAACTTTGGAGAAGGGGGGCATGCTCGGGGCCATGGCCCACGGCCCATAGGCTATAGGTGGTTATAGAACGAATGGCGCCAACTGGTCCAACCGCCCGGGTTCTATTCTAAGCCGAGCCTCGGTCAAACTCAACCGACCCCAAAATTACGTACTAAATTAGTTCTAATATTTACGTATCATAGCGGCATAGTGCTTGATAGAAAGGCTTTGGCATTATTTTTTTCAGTGTCGAGTAAAGTTGAGTTTACAATATCAAAAATTAGAGTTGTAAAAAAGTATAATAATTGTATAATAATAATTAAAAATAGTTTTTACAACCTGAAAAAGAACTACTGAAAGTCTCAAAAAATCATTATAAATTACTAAAATACGTAGGCTATACAGAAATAACAAAATTTATTACAGTAAAACTCAACTCAACTTTACGTTAAAAAAAACAAGGCCTTTAGGACGTTGGACGCTTCTTGATTAGCTTAAGTCTTATAAAACGAAAAATTGTTATTTTTATATGAGACATTTTTGTAGCATTTTGTAATGTATTTTTTCTTATTAGAAACCTTATAACTATTTTCTAATAAAATTTGTAACCTTTTTGAGTCGTTTCTTAAAATCCCTTATCTTTTTTCTGTTTAATCTTGTTTAAGTCGAATCAAAGAGGGCCTGGGTGCCAGAAAATCGTTAAAGATAGTTTATGCCTTCAAAAGGTTTACAATTGCAATGTCGCACTTGTATAAAAACTAGCTGGGACGCGCGCCCCTGGCGCGCCCGTCGCTCCTCGCGCGGGAAAAAGCGCGGGGGAAAATCGCACTGTGAGCGAGCGGGCGCGAGCGAGCGAGACACGCGGACGGGTCCGAGCGAGCAAGACACGCGGCGACGGGGTGTCGCGAGCGAGCGGGCGAGCGAGCCAGCCACGCGACAACGAGGCAGGCGACGCGAGCGGCTGCGCGAGGAGGCAGGCGCGAGCGGGCGCTCCCACGAGGAGCGGGCCACGTGGCACGTAGGAGGAACCTAAACCCGCGCTTGTATATTTAGTAATATAAATATAAATATTTAATAATGACTTTTGATTTTAATTTAAGTCAAAAGAAACAAGGTCAGTGCTGCGTGGAACGCAAGGATGTCTTATCTCCAACGAGGCGAGCGAGCGCCGCTTCTTTCCCAACCGGCGGCGGCGTAGCGGCCTGAGATGGCCGGGAAGCGAGTGGAGATGACGGCGGCGGCGGGTTGGCGGCGGTAGGTTGCGTTCGGATCACCCACCTGCCCGCACTTCCACAACGGCGATGAACAGCTAGCGGCAAATGTCTTCGGCTCCTCCTCCCCCTCCGTCGCCGGCGCCGCCGGCGCCCAATGCCGCTGGTAGCCGTCGTATCGCCGCCGCTCTAAAGGACGCAGATCACGGTAAGACCGACGACTTTCGTACAAGCGCCGATCATCATGATCGTCGTAGGGACACCGGTCATCGTACCAACGACCGGCATAGTACCCAAAGCGGAACGCCATCCCGAAGGATCGTCCAGCTCTGATACCAAATTGATACGGCCCTTAACGCGGGCGAGACGAGCTGTTGTCGAAGCTAGCGCCTAGGCTGTTATCGGAGCCACCGCCTATGAGATCTACTCTCAATTTTGATTCAGACTGGAAGGTGTCCGAGGTCGCCGCGCGCGTGCTCGCTCTCCCGCGCGCCGACGCCCATGCCGTCGACGCCGTGCTCAACTGCTGGGCCGGCCGCCTTGCTCGCCGCAACTTCCCGCTTCTCATCCGCGTAAGACTATCTCTCTTTCTCTGTCTGCTTTCTACATGCTCGATGAAATGAAGCCATTGCCATTGCGCGGTGGCGTAAAATACGGAACAAAAAAACTACCATTACAGCTTTTAGTGTGCGGTGTACTCGCAAATGCCTATAGAGGGCAAGAAATTTATTGAATTCCTATCTGTTTTGTGGGCTAATATTGTAATCCGGGTATTTGTGTATCAAGCAACTACCATTTCGTGGTTAATTCATAATTTGCTGTTGCCTTTGCGCTGTTTGACAAGTTGTAAGTTTAGCTATTTCTATTAAATGTGTTCTTTGTTGCTCCATTGTATATTCGAGCCATGTTTGATGTTTATCAAAAAAATTTCATTGTTCTTGTTTTGCACTTGTGTAATAATTCAAAAAATAAGGTCGTTCATCCATTTCATGAAAAGCAGTTATTGCGCTCCGATATATACCTTCTTTTCTTACACATTGTTTCTTAGTGCCCCTCAGAAGATACAATTATAGTAGCTACTGTACTCACGGGCCAGGGTTTTCAATTTGTAAAGAAACCTCCATCCTCTGTAAATCCACTAATAGCAAGCTATCCTGCCCTGATGATAAGCGCTAGTGCACTTACACTGTTGGTATGCCTTGTAGGAAATCACAATAACAGGGTCCTTGCAACATGCTGTACATGTGTTTCGCTGGATGAAAAATCAGGAGAATTACTGTGCTCGTAATGATATTTATGGTATGATGATACGATTACATGCCAGACATAATCAAATTGATCAAGCACGTGGCCTGTTCTTTGAGATGCAAAAATGGCGGTACGGTGCTATTTACTTATAATGAGTTCATGACATATTTTTTGTGGCATAATATTTCATTTTGCTATTCTTCTGTTCACCAAGAAGGCACTGTAGTCCTTGAATTATCTCTGTCAATCTATGTACATATCATACTACATATTTGGTCTTGATTGCTGCATTGGCTGCATTTCGAAATTACGAATAACTTGTTTGTCGTATAGATTGTGTAGATTAATTTACTCAACTAACCTTTTTTTTCTTGTCTAGGACAAAAGGTGTAATTAATGTTTTTATATTTCCCCTTTGTGTATTTTGTTAATCTCTTTATTGATGATAGGCGATCTGGCATCTAGCTGGACTATTATCACTTATTGTAAATTCATATTTCATATTACACAAGTAACACAAAAAAAATAGGACATCTTTACTAACATGTAGTTTATAGTTAGCTGTCATGTTATATTGGTTTGTATCTTCTGCATGATCTGTTGTGCCCTGATTTTATTTATATAAATGTTCTCTATAGGTGCAAGCCTGATGTAGATATATACAACTCTCTGATTTATGCTCATGCTAAAGTTGGCCAATGGCGTTGGGCCATCAACATTATGGAAGATATGCTTCGTACTTCTGTCAGTAATTTTTCTTTAAACAATAGATGTAATAATTATTGTGTTCTAAATTCTTTGATTTCTTGAATATGACTGAGTAGGTGTTCTTTATGTCAATATGTATTTAGGTTGTTTGACTTGTACTTTCAAAACTATGGTATTTATTATCGCTTTATATTTATGGTCAAGCAGCTTTTTTTAGCAACCAAGCAACAGAAAATGAGAATCTTGATGACTTGATCCATGTGATTGCTACTCAGAGCATTAATTTTAGACAATGATGTTGCTCACCTTGCTTAGATGGTGTATGCATGCAAGTCTTGTCAACTTACAATATTGCCATTGTGGCATTATTGCCTCATGTTTATAGATAGATACCCCCAGATTTCTGGTAAAGTACTTTCTCCAGTATCAACCAATGATAGTGAAACTTGTTAAGGATACATGTAGATGAGTGTCACATTAATTTTTTTTGTACAGTCTTGTTGTCTATTGTACTCTATGTAATTCGCCTTGGCCGGCAATAGGAAAACACCAATGTATTCATATTATAGGCTGATACCAAATATACCTTTATAAGAGACATAAGGTTATAGACCAAAACCAATGAGTGCTAATTCACATGTCCTTAACAACAATTGCAACAATAAACTAGTGCCAGTTGTAACAGTACTGCTATTTACTTTTATAATGCATCGTCTCTGCTCTTGATGAATGTTTTGTACCTGTTGCCTCATACTCCCTAGATTTCATTCTTCTTGTTGGGCTAACATTTAACATAGAAACTTAAACCCACTACTAGTAGCCTTGTATTTATCAGAATTATGCATATTGTGTTCAACTTTATGGTTCTTTTCTCATCTGACTAAGGGCATAATAGTGTCTGCAGTAGTCCTTGTCCCAAGTAATAGGTGCCAAAATACCTGCAATAGTCTATTGTAGCACTAGTGATAACTGTATCGGTATTGCTATGATCACCATGAATTAGAAGAATTGAACTGTAAATTCAGATACCTCATACATGCACCGTGGTTTGTTTAGTTTAGTCCCAGTTGTGTCCTTAATTATTTGTATTTTCTTCTGCAGATACCTCCTAGCAGATCTACATATAATAATGTGATAAATGCATGTGGGGCTGCTGGTAACTGGAAAAAAGCCTTAGAACTTGGCAAGAAGATGACTGAAAATGGTGTAGGGCCAGATTTAGTTACACACAACATTGTGTTGTCCGCTTTCAAGAATGGAGCTCAGTATTCAAAAGCCATAGCTTACTTTGAAATGATGAGAGAAACGAATGTTGGCCCTGATACTTTCACTTTGAATATTGTCATCCATTGCCTTATAAAAGTTGAACAGTATGGGGAAGCTATTGCATTGTTTAACTCAATGAGGGAGAAAAGAACACAATATCATCCAGATGTTGTTACATACACTAGCATAATGCATTCTTATTGTGTGTGTGGGCAAGTAGAAAATTGCAAGGCAGTCTTTGATATGATGGTCTCTGAAGGAGTCAAACCTAATATTGTATCATATAATGCGCTTTTGGGTGCGTATGCCTCACGTGGAATGCATACTGAGGCCCTGGGCATTTTCAAGTTACTGAAACAGAGTGGGTTGCAACCTGATATAGTTTCCTATACCACTTTAATGAATGCCTATGGTAGGTCTGCGCTGCCTAGGAAGGCTAGAGAGGTCTTTAATGAGATGAAGAAGAGTTCATGCAAGCCAAATAAAATCAGTTACAATGCCCTTATTGATGCTTATGGATCTGCTGGAATGTGGAAGGAGGCCATTAGTTTGCTACAAGAAATGGAGAAGGATGACATTGAGCCAGATGTTGTTTCAATAAGTACTCTGTTGGCTGCATGCGGACGCAGCAAACAAATAACAAAAATTGACACAGTTCTTTCAGCAGCTAAGTCTCGAGGGATTGAACTTAATACAGTTGCTTACAACTCAGCAATTGGAAGCTATTTAAGTTTTGGAGATTATGAGAAAGCTTTGGAGCTGTACACTTCGATGAGGGCAAGTAATGTGAAGCCTGATGCTGTAACTTACAATATACTCATCAGTGGATCATGTAAATTGGGAAAATATGTAGAATCACTGGAATTTTTTGAGGACATGATGCACTTGAGAATTGCTTTAACCAAGGAGGTATACTCGTCCTTGATTTGTTCGTATGTCAAACAGGCAAGTGTTTCTTTCATCATCTGTCTTCTTTTCTCTGAAGTATTTCTATGCTAATGATGCTTCTCATTCAGGGAAAAATATCAGAAGCAGAATCTACTTTTACTTCTATGAAAGAATCTGGCTGCTTCCCTGATGTTTTGACATATACTGCAATGATTCAAGCCTATAGGGATGATGGTAAGATTCACTTAGGATGGAAATTCATTTCATAAACTTGAACTTATCCTTCATTTCTTTCAATCATAAGGGAGCTGGAGGAGTGCGTGGGACCTATTTAAAGAGATGGAAGGAAATGCTATACAGCCAGATGCCATTATATGTTCATCCCTCATGGAAGCATTGAATAAGGGAAGCCAACCTGAAAGGGTCCTTCAGTTGATGGAATCCATGAAGGAAAATTGCATCCCTTTGAACCAAAAAGCTTATTTTGAGATATTGGCTGCGTGCAGTATGTAAGTTTATCCATTGTCTTAATTCAAAGATAATTTTGCAGATTTAGGTGTAGCAACTTTCTATAATTTTACCATAGTCTGAAAGTGTCATGTAGAACTGAACTTTTGGATTAGCATTTGTCTTTATCGGATGACCATTCGAGTCACTCACAAGTAGCTGCATGGTCTTTTGAAGCAAACATTCCAAATACACACCTATGCATAATTCACATGTAGAAATAAAATAAAGTTGTATCAGATTTATTGAGATAGCAGTGTTAGGAATAGCACTTGTATTCATATGGGGGCCAAAGGGCCAGTATATAGGCCAAAGGGCCAGTATATATACAGAGTACAAGGGCAAAAAGGGTACAGTAAAGGGACGGGCCAGGCCCATATACACAGCCCAAATATATCTCTAACAAGCAACATAAATCCCTTTTTGTTGGTGGGATTTTCCTTAATTCTGTGCATTTAATACTATAATTTCTGATTTGATGCATCGGGGTTACTGGATCAGATTCTTTATTTGTTTTGCTTGCTCGCTGAGATGGTAGTTCATTGATTTTTTTTTTAATATTGGTCTTTTGCAAATGGAAAAGGTACTATTTTGGTCCCTGAACTCTAAAATTGGGTTAACTTGGTCCTCAAGTCACCGTACAGAAATGGTCCCTTGACCTAGTCAACGGTTGTTTTTACAAGTCAAAGGTGGTTTGACTGAAATGTTAAATTTGTATTTCATATAAAATATTTCACTAAATCCGAATTAAACTATATATTTGAGTTTCTTGTGTTTACCTAGTAACTTGTATAATAAATAGGAACCAAATATACAATTTGCTTGTATTTGTGAAATATTTTTATGTAAAAAAATATAAATCGTTTGTCAAACCACCTTTGACCGGTCAAAACCACAGTTGACTCGGTCAAGGGATTATTTGTGTGTTCGGTTTTGACAATTCAAAGACCAATTTAAACCAGTTTTAAAGTTTAGGTACCAAAATAGTCAAAGTGCCGTAGTTGAAGGACTAAGTCCTTTTTTTCCCTTTTAAGTAAATCAATTCATGGACTAAAGTCCGTCTTTGCACCTATAGTTATTATAATCTGTAAGTAATAGACAAAGAAGTAATCATGGCATGCTTTTGTGCTATGCTTAAGATATTATTGATCGTGTCTAGTGCATAGAAATTTATAGTGCATGTTGTGTCAAATGGGATATACAGCTTTTCATACGACTTCTATGCATTGAACAATTGGGTGATCTATTTTGTTTGTCCAATCTCTTTCAGTGGATCAGTTGTGATGCTTGTTTAGTTGTGAGGTGTCAACATTTTGCTTCTCCATGACAGGCTACAAGACTGGAAAACAGCAAGTGAAATAATTGAACATTTGGATTCCTCACTCTCATCCATTTCTGTTGGGACACTAAACCATCTTTTAAATTTTCTTGGAAAATGTGGGAAGACAGAGAGCATGATGAAGGTATAATTGCTCTCCAAAAGCTGCCATTTTTTAATGCCTTCTTTTGTTATCTAGTGCTACATGCAATGTCTTTTTCTCTTTCTTAAAATCATTTAATGTTTTTGTCCATATTGTGATCAATTTGGACAAAAGGACTTGTCATCTGAGGAGAATCTGATACTTTTGTGTTGAGTGTGGACTTGCAGTTTGCTTAAAAAAACTTGCTGTTTCCATGTATCATTCTTTACCCTGTGGTACTGAATTTTTTTTCTTGATTCTTTGAAGGTCCAAGCACAAATATGTGTAAGCAAGCTATAGTTCCATACTTCCATGTCATCACGATTCCAGGAAAAACAAAAATGGTTTTATCATCAAGAATGCTAACATATTGACTAATTTTGAAATCATTTTTTTGCATGAAAATATATTGGGGCTTGAGGAACCATAAAATCATGGACTTTTTTCACATACATGTAGAAAATAATTTCAGTAGTGCTGCTTAAATTGTTGGATGTGATTAACATTATTTATCTTGGCCCTCTCATGCAGCTATTCTACAAGATTACAACCTCATGCTCTACGGTTGGCCTTTCTACTTATACTGTTCTGCTGAGAAATCTCTTAGCTGTTGGGAAATGGAGAAATTATATAGAGGTAAAAGAGGGTGTTCACTAGGCAGCTGTATCGTCACTTATAAATAAGAGTTGACATTTATTAGCTATATTCAATTTGCAATAACTGTAGCCTGGTAGGAAAATCATATTTGTTTTGGAAAGATAAGAAACATATTTTCTTTTTTGAACCATGTTGTGTTGCTCTTTGTTGTAAAAACTGCAACAATTATGCCCTGCTGTGACAAATGAGCATTGTGGTATTTTATCGGGAGTTATGGTGATTGACATTCTGCCTCCAGCAAAGTAGAATGTGACAAATGAAGTGCTTCTAGTAGTTGTTGGCATTTGAGCAGCACTTTGTATAAAACCAAAAAAGATGTATTATAGTTTATGGATGTGAAAATTTCTCTTTCTCTTAGTTATTTTTTTTTACTATGCAGGTTTTGCAGTGGATGGATGATGCTGGAGTCCGTCCAACACTATATATGTATCAAAGCGTTCTTCCATATATCTGGAGAGATACTAACATAGATTATGTCACTCTTATGCAAGAAAAAATAAGTATGATAATTCCTTCTTGCAACTATCATTAGCAGAAGAAGTGTATTATTATTCTTAGGGTTTAAATTCTGTGTGCCTCGGCTGAACTGTCCGAACTTGTCGTTGCCATCACCGAAGCATGGCGTACCTCCATGCCATCGCATTTGCAACCTTGTTCCCTTTTACTCCATCTGTGATTTCTTGGCTTATTTGTTTAAGCTACATAAACATTCTAAAAAATATTTAAAAAAACACGGCATCACTGAATATCAAAGGCTTCAATCACAAATTTTGGTATTTGTATGATTAATATTTAGGCTGAAAATATTAATTGAAAGTTTATACAACATATAGGTTGAAAATCTTGATATTGGTACCACTATAATTTTTTATATAACTTTTTGAATCATTTACATAGTGTTAGGTTTGGGTTTGGTCAGGTATATGCTAGGAGAAGGAAGGCACAACCATCAGCTGACCCTGGCTCGTCTTCTACTCCGCCAGGTCCAGCAGCAGATGCGTAGTTTCTATCCTTGGTTATCCAGTAGTTAGTTACTCATCTTTATCTGATTAGCCTTATCTGTTAGCTAAGTTGTTAGAGGGAGTTAGTTGATTGTAATCTCCTTGTTTGCCGCAGCCTTGAGTATAAAAGGCATAGGACGGCCAATTAATAAAGTAAGCAATAGATTTCTTATCTGTTGCCTCCCCTGTTTTCCATCTATTAGGACGCCGGCATCAATCTGCATGCCGCCGTCCCTCCACCCTCAAAGTTCATAACAACTTGGTATCAGAGCTACCTCGACGCCATCATGACCGGCGGCGAGGGTTCCGACCCTCATGTCACCACTAGCCAATTCATGGCGGCTATGTCCGATCTGACCAAGAAAATACATGACGAGTTCGCCGGAGTCAAGCAGCAGCTGTCCGCCAACACAGCAGCAGTTTCGAAGGTGCAACGAGCCGCCGATGCGCATGCAGCGCAGATCACCACCTTGAACACGCGCCTCGCGCGCCATGACACCCAAATGGCGGCCATAGAAGACGCCAGTGGTAACCCACAGGCGCGCCGGAAGGGGCAATCCAGGGTGGCGGCACCAGGTGGCGATAACAACGAGGAACCAGCGGATTCGTCCATGCCCCCGAAGTACCAACGGATGGTTTTCCCAACCTATGATGGGGAGAAGGACCCGATGGTATGGCTTAGTCGCTGCGACAGATTCTTCCGTGCCCAACGTACTCCAGCATCAGAGAAGGTCTCCGTGGCGGCTTACCACTTGGTGGACAAGGCACAAGAGTGGTATTGCCTAGCAGAGGAAGAGAGCGGGGTCCCAAACTGGGCGGACTTCAAAGAGATGATGCATCTCCGGTTTGGACCTCCCTCTCGGCGTAACAAGGTGCGAGAACTGAAGAAGCTGATACAAACGGGAACCGTGACGGAGTATCAAGAGAAATTCCAGGCGCTGCTGCCCCGTTCCGACTTGCCCAACGACCTGCACATTGAGATGTTCACGGCGGGGCTAGCCGGATCGATGGGACCTCAAGTGGAGCGTGCGGGACCAACATCTCTCGCTAACGCCATGAGCCTCGCCTTGGAGTTTGAAGAGCAAAGACAGACGGAGAAGGACGAGATCAAGGCCCTTGTCCAACAAACCATGGGACGGACGGTGAACACTAATCGCGGCGTGGCCAAGACGACTACGGCGCCCGCCCCAACTACCACTACAGCGGGTACCGGCAATTCCCAGGCTGGTAACAGATTCATCTGGCAACTCACTCGCGCTCAGATGGAGGAGCGCCGTAAGATGGGTCTTTGCTACAATTGCGACGAGAAGTGGGAGCATGGTCACGAGTGCAAGAAGCTGTTCTTCCTAGATCTCGTTGATGATTTTGTTGGTGAATTCAGAGATGGACAACACACCACAGAAGGATCCGAGGATCAGCCCTCCATCTCGCTGAATGCACTGACCGGCATCCATGCCGGCCGTACTATGCAGCTCGAGGTGGAGGTGGGTGGCCGTCGAATACGAGCATTGGTGGACTCCGGCTCCACGAACAATTCCATCGACGAAACAGTGCGGGCAGAATTGGGCCTTCCTCTTCGACCTATTCGACAACCCCTACGAGTGGCAGTGGCAAATGGCGATGCCATCAAGGGAACCAGACTCAGCCCAGCAATCCAAATGAAGGTTGGCGAGGAGCTATTCGCCGTGGACTGCTATGCTATTCCACTGGCTGGTCTGCAGATAGTCCTGGGGGTTCAATGGCTAGCCACCCTAGGGCCAATACAATGGGACTTCGATCGCTTGACAATGTCATTTTGGCGTTCCGATAGCCCGGTCACGCTGCGGGGTCATCAAGTGCCAGCTCTTCTCCAAATGATGGCCGATATCCAGGAAGACTTGCTGTCCGCTCTCCTGCGTGAGTTCAGCGGTCTCTTTGAGGCACCAGCAGGGCTTCCTCCAGCATGGCCCTACGATCATCGCATCCATCTCAAGCACGGCACCGATGCAGTAGCAGTGCACCCTTACCGCTACCCTCAACTACAAAAGGACGAATTGGAACGTCAATGCCAGGAGATGCAGCAACAAGGGATCATTCGACCGAGTACTTCAGCCTTCTCATCACCGGTGCTCCTTGTCCGCAAGAAGGATGACACTTGGTGTTTCTGTGTGGACTACCGTGCACTTAATAAGAGAACGATCAAGGATAAATTTCCAATACCGGTGGTTGAAGAGCTACTAGATGAGCTACACGGTGCCCGATTCTTCACCAAATTGGATCTCCGATCAGGATACCATCAGGTCCGTATGCATACTGAGGATGTACACAAGACGGCGTTCCGCACGCACCATGGTCACTTTGAGTTCCTGGTGATGCCCTTCGGATTGACCAACGCACCGTCTACATTTCAAGCCTTAATGAATGACATCCTGAAGCCTTTCCTTCGCCGTTTTGTGCTTGTGTTCTTTGACGATATCCTTATATATAACACATCTTGGGCTGAGCATCTGTGTCACCTTCGGCAAGTTTTTCAAGCACTTCAGCGCCATCAACTCGCACTCAAGAAATCCAAGTGTTCCTTCGGGTCTACGTCTGTGGCGTATCTTGGCCACGTGGTGACTGCCGAGGGTGTGGCCATGGATCGACAGAAGGTGGACGCAGTGCAACAATGGCTAATTCCTACCACTGTACGTGCTGTTCGGGGATTTCTCGGTCTTGCAGGCTACTATCGGCGCTTCATCCACAACTATGGTGCCATCGCAGCCCCACTTACCAAGCTACTGCGAAAAGAGGCTTTCACATGGACTTCGGAAGCTCAGAACGCGTTTAAGGAGTTACAACGGGCCCTCACCACAGCCCCAGTTCTCCATCTTCCAGATTTCGCCCTCACCTTTATCGTCGAATGTGATGCATCGGGCTCTGGTTTCGGGGCTGTTCTCCACCAAGGCAGCGGTCCATTAGCCTACTACAGCAGGCCAATTGCCTTGCGGCATGCTAAATTGGCGGCATATGAGCGTGAACTCATTGGTCTTGTGCAAGCGGTACGGCACTGGCGACCGTATCTTTGGGGCCGTTCCTTTGTCATCAAGACCGACCATTACAGCCTCAAGTTTTTGCTAGATCAGCGCCTCTCCACTATCCCGCAACACCAATGGGCAAGTAAATTGGTTGGATATGATTTCACTGTCGAATACCGACCCGGCCGTCTCAATACCGTTGCTGACGCCCTTTCTCGGCGCGATGGTGACCTGCCAATAGGAGCTCCGGCCCTTTTTGCACTGTCAACGCCCAGCTTGCCCTTCTTTGCTGAACTGCAACAAGCCTTATCCACGGATGATCAATGGTGCTTGGTGCGGGACGAAGTACTCCAGGGCAAAAGGGGGGTACCTTGGTCTCTACAGGACGGTTTCGTTTTACATGGCAGCAAGGTTTATGTCCCAGCCTCCTCATCCAGGGTGCCATCCATCATTGCTTTAGCCCATTCACCGGGTCATGAGGGAATCCAGAAGACTCTCCATAGGCTTCGTGCTGATTTCTATATTCCTAAGGCTAGACAATTGATCCAAGAATATATACGCTCCTGTGACACATGTCAACGAAACAAGACGGAGCACCTTCATCCTGCCGATCTGCTACAGCCACTGGAAATACCGCAGCAGCCATGGAGCGATATTGCTATGGATTTCGTGGAAGGACTACCAAAGGTGGGGGGGAAGACGGTGATTTTGACGGTGATCGATCGCTTCTCTAAATATGCTCATTTTATCCCCTTGGCTCATCCTTATACAGCTACCTCCGTCAGTCGTGTCTTCTTCGATAATATTGTTAAACTCCACGGCATTCCTTCTTCCATTGTTAGCGACCGGGATGTGATCTTCACAAGTGCATTTTGGCAGGAGCTTTTCCATTTAGCTGGGGTTCAATTATGCATGAGTTCAGCCTATCACCCCCAGACTGACGGGCAATCTGAGGCAGCTAATAAAATTATTGCTATGTATCTTCGGTGTTTAACGGGGGATAGACCTCGCCAATGGCTAAGATGGTTACCTTGGGCTGAATACTGCTACAACACTTTATACAAATCTTCTCTTCGGGAGACACCATTTAAAGTTGTCTATGGGCGAGATCCTCCGTCTCTTCGATCTTATTCCAAAGGAGATGCACGCATACCAGCGGTGGATACTACCATGGTCGATCGCGACTCATTTCTTGCTGATGTTCGTGATCGCCTTCATCAAGCTCAGGAACATGCCAAAGAATTTTATGATCGTCAACATCGGTTAGTTCAATTTGAGGTTGGAGAATGGGTGTGGTTACGTTTACTTCATCGTGCCACTGCTTCTCTGCCTTCCAGCAAGGGCAAACTCAGTCCTCGTTTTGTCGGTCCGTACTGCATCAAGGAACGTATTGGTACCGTTGCTTATCGTCTTCAGCTGCCTGCAAGTGCTCGGATCCATGATGTGTTCCATGTGGGCACCCTCAAGAAATTTCATGGTACACCGCCGATGTCTCCTCCTCCACTTCCAGCTATGGAGAATGGTCGTGTTCTACCCCAACCAGCGCAGGTCCTTCGTGGTCGTATTGTTCATGGGCTTCGTCAAGTTTTGGTCCGTTGGATGGATCAGCCAGACTCCGAAAACTCCTGGGTTGATTTGGCCATATTTCAGCAAAATTATCCTTCCTTCCAGCTCGAGGACAAGCTGTTTGAGGAAGGAGGGGGAGGTGTTAGGTTTGGGTTTGGTCAGGTATATGCTAGGAGAAGGAAGGCACAACCATCAGCTGACCCTGGCTCGTCTTCTACTCCGCCAGGTCCAGCAGAAGATGCGTAGTTACTATCCTTGGTTATCCAGTAGTTAGTTACTCATCTTTATCTGATTAGCCTTATCTGTTAGCTAAGTTGTTAGAGGGAGTTAGTTGATTGTAATCTCCTTGTTTGCCGCAGCCTTGAGTATAAAAGGCATAGGACGGCCAATTAATAAAGTAAGCAATAGATTTCTTATCTGTTGCCTCCCCTGTTTTCCATCTATTAGGACGCCGGCATCAATCTGCATGCCGCCGTCCCTCCACCCTCATCCCAGTTCATAACACATAGCTTAATGTTTAAGACAAAATTTCACTGATAGCATAGAACAGAGCATGGATGCAAATGCGATGGCAGTAAGGGGTGCCATGCTTTGCTGATGGCATCCATGTGTTTGTCATCCATGCTGATGGCACACAACGTAGTTCTCATCATGGGGTGATCTCATTCAATATTTCCATATTTTTCTGTCTTTTGATCTTGTCGAGTCTAAAAATATATCCAATTTGGAAAGTGTGGTTCAATTTTTTTCTGTTCTTGTTAGGCCTTCTCATTTTCATGTTCTTAGTCTTAAGTCATGTTGTCTGCGAAGTGTCATATTTTCCATTAAATGTATTGGTCATTAAGCACCATAATATATTATATCTGTTGATTTATATTGGGTTGGGATATTTAGTTCGAGAAGTGTTCCATCTGGTAGACTAGAGTGAGATTAAGAGAAAATCAGTGATTTCTGAATCTTTTACACTTCCAATATTGGACATTTGGTTTTCTTCCTATCCAATGCATACATCCAAAGTATTATATGCTCCTTCAGTATGAGGTGCATCTACTTAATGACTTGAATCAGTGTGTCTTAAGAGTGTTCAAGGGATTGTTTGACCTTACCTTGTCATATTTTCTTATTTAGTCATGCACGCAACATTGAGGCATGCCATTCATAATAAAATCAGGGAGGAAATAATATGATGTCTTCTTCTTTAACATATTATGTACAAAATGTTTCTTTGGGTGCAAAATATTACTTGTATCAAAGTGACATTTGCTAACCTGTAATTTTTCTTCCATTTGTTCTTCACTTCTCTTTTTTGTGTTCCTATTCTTCCTGCAATGACTTAAGCTGAACTTTGCATAATTTTGTTACCCTGTACTGTTCTAAATGCATCACAAGAACATGGACATATAAATATATTTTTAATAGACTAGTAATTACTTGTGCATTGCAACGAAGCTATATATAGGAAAAAATAAATCATAGCAATATATAAATTTGTAAAAGGTGATTTATAAGGTGAGGCGTGACAACTTGATCTAAAATCGTGCTAAGATATCTCAAAAGAGGAAAATATCTAGTACAATGCATCTACGTTGCTACGAAGTATAAAGGGATATGAATGGAACACTACAATTAGTGCAACTTGAAATTAAAAGGGTTCATAAAGTTTGGCGAATGATGACATCCGACTAATGGTGCAACAAAAGTAGCACTAACATGTTGAACTCATGGAATTCAGGACTGCTTAAAGTTGATAAACTTGGAACTCGAATCCTCTTTAGTCAAAACGCTATTTGCAAGAAACATATACAACATGTGTCTATAATGAACGGAATGTATAGGGAACGAGATGTCATGGGACATTGATTACACTTTTATTATTATATCCCGTTGAAAAAAGGTGTCATTTTTAAACAATGAAATTGACGCTATTTTTCGTTGCACCACAGATTTTACATGGTCCTAAAATTTTGGGGGCTATTTTTATCGATGAAAAGCTTATTTTAGTGCCACGTTCCATGATTACAGTTGCATTTCAAATATTTGCTCGATCACTATTTTTTATTCCCCGCCTAAATGTTCATCAAATAATTTGGGGCCTATCTCTGCTATTAGTTTATTTCTTAGTGTTATAAATGTCTTTCCTAGTGCAGACCACAGAAAATTGAATCTACTTGGAGGGTTCTATGAAAGAAAAGAACATGCTTCGGATAGGTGGAACTATCCAATGGTTTTACGTGATTTGAATTTCTTTAAAAAAATAAAGGAAACAAGCGTGGGATATATGGAACTATATCTAATGGGGAAACATGAGTTGAAATTTTTTGAAAAGAATGAAAGACCTATGGTGTTTAGTAGCCATAGGACACAGAGTGTGATTCCTGTAGTGTTTAGTCGCCATAGGACAAGACCGAATTGCCCCCATCTTCCTCCTTTATCTCTCCCTCATCTCTTGCTACCACTCCTCACCGTCACCGACATCAGCCACGCCTCCCCACTGGTTGCTGGCTCACCATCCCTTCCACAACGCCCACAACCTCTTCTCCCTCCTCACAGCGGCGGCGACGACAACGACGGCGTGCAGAGGTGAGGCCACGGATGTGCAGGTGGCGGCTGAGGGGATACCGGGGCGGTAAGGGCGGCGGTAGACGCGGGATGCTAGGGTGCGTCGATGCGAGCAGCAGCAGACGAGATGCTGGGGTGTGTCGATGAGAGAGAAAGGTGAGGAAGAGAGGGAGAAGGAAGCCGGCGGGGACAAGAAGGTGCATCGATGAGGAGGAAAAGGTCGGAGTGGAGAAGGTGGTGCGTCGATGAGAGAGGTGAGGATAAGAGGGATAAAGAAGACGACGAGGGTAATTCAGCCTTTTTCGATGGCTAGAAAATAAGGAAATTGATTATAAACCTCTGAAATGGCAAAATAATAAAAAGACATTTGTTGTAGGTGGTATTTTACATTGCTACAGGGACAGTGGTATTTCGAGGAAGGCACCTTTAGAGGGACTGGGATTCTTTGCCGTCGCCCATGAGAGTGGAGAGGAGAGAGAAAAACGTTTCGATTTTCGTGTAAGTGGTAAATAGAAGTCGATGGATTGAGATCCGACGGCACACAAGGGACCCGACGGACCCTCTGCCGTTGAAATCGATCCGCTTCCCCTTTGGAGACGGCAAATCTCAGTTTTCCGGCCTCAGGGCAAAGGTATGCAGCAGGGCCCACATGAAAGAACGCTGCTCCTTCTCGGGGGAAGCGAACGGTGCCGGTGAAGGCCCAGGCCATTCTGTAACTGACACATGATCGACCCATTTCTCATGGTGCGCGCGTCTCGAGTTTACTACTTGAGAATTGAGGTCGACTCCTGCGATCTCCCCCGTGGAAGAGATCGAGTCGCATCGCTAGGGTCGGATTTTTACCTCGTTCGATTTTGGTGTGGGTGTACTGCTACCTAAGAACCCTAGATGGACTTGATTGATCAAGACAGAAAGAGAGAGTCGATTTGTCGATGTGGCTCGGTGGTTTCCGACAGACATATTAGCGTTTTCGCGTTCCTCACGATCTGGTTTGCAAATGGTAATATGCATCAACACATAAATGTTAAATTCATGTGATGATCACGTGTACTAGTACTGCCACACCAGGCAATTTTGCACCTTTCATAAGTTTCGAGATGCTATCATACTAGTCAGGTCCCCAAAGAATTCTAAAGGTAGGGAGGAATTCGGAATTTCGGATAAAGGAATAATACTTCTTCCTGCCTGTTAGTCTCGAACCCGAATGATTAAATCTCAGATCATCCTGAGCATAGAAAAAATACAAGAAATTCAAATTGAATCAAAATCCTTACTTCCATAAGTGCATGATGGCGTTTTACATATATCTATCTCATATCTTTCACAAGATTGACTGTGGTTCTAGCATATTATCTGTATTCTTTATTCCTTTGTCAGTAACTGTATGTCCTAATTTGTTCGTCAATTCATATGTCTTGCAGAGAGTTCGCCACCAATCACCATGCACAATAACAGCAGGATCTCTGATGCATCTGTCTCCACACCCCCTGCCTTGCCTGCACTCCAAGGTTGGGCAGACCTCCCGGATGGTTTGCTTCACTCCATTATCGCTCTGTCGGGCTCCTTCATCGACCTTCTTGCTTTTGCTGGCACATGCTGCTCTTGGCGTGCTGCATTCTCCTCATACCCATCCAAATCTACTTTCTGTACATTACTCCCACCTCTTCTTGTCAGGCCCAATGTCCATGCCCAAGCTTCTCATCCCCCTTCTAGCAATGGCCGCAGGAAGCTGCACACGTGTCAGGTCATTGATCCAGCCAACAGAAGCAAAGTCCTTCGCTGCCAGATTCCTCAAGAAACTCTGCACAAGATGTATTTTGCAGGCTCTTCATTTGGCCATCTCATCTGCTGCCATCGAGGATATTGTCTTGTTGTTGATGTTTTCACTAGTGCCCAAATCTCACCCCCACGTCTCCCGTTTAGAGATGACTGTGAGGAGATCTACTTCTGCGGCATGCTGACTGCTCCCCTTGCATCACCCAACTCACATCTCATTGTCTGTAATGAACACTTCCTGTATGATTGGCAAGTTGGAACTGACCACTGGTCAGAGCTCAAGTTACCTGATCTTCGGGTTGATCAGATCGTGAACTTCAATGGTCAGCTTATTCTTTTGGCTCACAAAAGGCTGTTTACTTTGCAGCTGGCCCCCCAGCTTGGCCTGCAGGAAATAGAAACTGAGTGGGGCAATGGCACGGCTGACTTCCTGTATATAATGCCATGGCTAGTGGTGTGCGGTGATATGCTTCTCATTGTTGGCCATGACATAATCCATTCATTTGGAGAACCAGACAAGTATGCGCCATACCGCCTCGACATGTCAACTGAACCTGTGAAATTGGTGAGGGTGGACAGGCTGGACAATTGGACACTCTTTCTTGGGGTTGATGTGAGGAGCCAACCGTTTTCTTGCATGAGCCCAGGGCAATGGAGAGGGAGGAGCAACCGCTTGTACCACGCCCTTGACTCTCATCCTTGGACTGTGTTTGGATTGGGTGATGAGGCAGATGCTTTGTGGGATTTACCACCCACTGAAGATGAGCTTGAAGACCTCTCGTACAAGAGGGCATGGTACACTGAGCTGCAGGCCCTTTGGCTATACCCAAGCATGTTCTATTCCGATGGCCAGTGACCGGTCTTTCTTGTGGAACATGCCCTTCCAATAGAGGGCAGAGGCTTTTGCAAGCTGGGTTTGAGGCCAAGAGGTCCGATTTTGGTGGGACTTTTGCAGCCAGTTTCATCCTTCAGTTTTTAGAATTTGTTTGTTCGTTATGGTGCCTGAAGAGCTTAGAACTTTGTTAAGAGTACTCAAGCTTTTGTGTTCAATTGCATCCTTCAGTTTTAGCTATGTTTGTCAGTCTAAGATTGCACTGGATGGAACTGTGTTCTTAACTACTTGTTGCTTTGTGCTGTAACACTGTAGTGTTCCATCTTTTTTGTATTTCAATGAGATGTTACCCACATGTGTTTGAGATTTCATTTTTCCTCTGCAATGCAATGCGTGCGGCCATGCGGGATGCAATATATACTTTTATTTATATATAATCATTTGCTATACAAACGTGTGAATGCAATAACTACGTCATCAATTGTTTACAAAGAAGATACGGAGCATAGGCTCTATGGAGTCAAGTATGTATGTAAGTATGTATGTAAGAGAGAGACACACACGCGCTTAATATATATATGCATCAGATCTGATTTCATCATCACTCGTCAAAGAGGAAGATTTGTATGTTCTAAGTGGGTTGCAAGCCTGCAACACGTTTCATGAGCTTTTTTGAGCTTCAATTTGTTGGGGCTCTATCCACAGGAAGCTATGTGCTCTGCTCTTTCATTATGATAATAAGGTGTACATGCTTTCTTCTCAGTATAAATGATTCTTCCTTTAAGACAAAGGATAAAGCGCTCTCAAAACTCTCCTGCTTGTTCAAGATGCATGTACAATACAATTAGCTCTTTTAGATTGCTCCCAACTTTGATCCAACCTTTAGATTCCTCAGGAAAGAAGCACCATGTAGATTGATGGCATCCAGGACATCCCCAGCTTCAGATTCTCTACCTGAATGTTCATAGAGATGGAATGCAGCACTCAGGATGAAGCTGTCAGGTTTCAGCAATCCACGTGTCATCTCGAAGAGCGATATGCCTTCATCGATGCGACCGTGCTGCAGATACATTCTCATCATGGCTCGACAACAGGCCAGATCAGCAGCCACACCAATCTCTTTCATTTGGTTGTAGATCCTTTGTGCTTCATCAATCTGCCCTTCCTTCAGAAAGGCGAAAATGAGGAGGTTGAAATGAGGGCATGAAGGAGTTATGCTGCTGTTCAGCATCATGTGGATGGCCTCCTCAGCTTTTGAGTAGTATTTACCCTCCGTGTATGCTCTGATCAATGTGAGATAGGAAACCTTGTCGGGAATATGGCTGCTTTCCTGCATCTCCTGGAATATAATCTCTGCCTCATGGTATAGTCCTGAAGTAGCATAGGCGTTGATCATGGAATTGAAGCTGATCTGCATATTGCAAATTAGGCACAAGTCAGCCACATTGGTTAATCTCAAGGCAGACATGATACCATTTTATGCTTCATAAATCATAACAGCAATTTCAGAAGCGACTGCCTGTGAAAGAACACCTTTCCAGGCCTTATACCATCTTCCTTCATTCTATTGAATAGTAAATATGCCTCCTGGTGCCTCCCTGCAGAAATGCAAATTCAGAGAATTCTAGCAATTAGCACTGAGTAGAAATGGGGAGTGCTTGGGAAAAATGAGTCATTCAAGTCTTCTTTGAGTTGTATACAAGGAAGAAACTGGCCTGCTTTTCCATATAAGCTAAGCATGTTTGTGTATGTCTTCTCGTCAATCGGTGAGCCTAGTTCTTGTGCAGCAGTAAACATTTCAATAGCCTTATCCAGATTTCCTCCTTGGCCATAAACACTGAATGAGAAAAGTGAAGCTAATGACATAATGTTCTCAACAACTTTTTTAAAACAGAGTTCCATGTTTTTGGCTCGAAAATGTTTATGGACATTTTCTGAAGATTATCTACCTTATCATTATGTTGAATGTCTGCATGGACCGAGGAATGCCAGAGGATATCATACAATCATATATGCTGACTGCTGAGTACAGTTTGCCTGCTTGGACACTAAAGCTGTAAAAGTTAGCTATCTATGGAAACCTGATCTGAAAAGTCTGTTTAGTGAGGAAAATATACTACCCAGACCTGACTCGAGCATCGACTTGATAAAAGTATTGTACACGACAGTATCCAACTCAACTTCATCATGGAAACAGTCTTGTATAATGTTCTCTGCCTCCTGAAATTTCCCTGGGAGTAATATGACTATGTGAGTATACACAATAATAAAATGCATGACCAAAATTATTGCAAAATGATATATTTATTCATCTCTTCAGCACAGACAGCCACCATATCATCTGACACAAACAAATTATGTAGCAATTAAAGATAGAAAGCAGCAGAGGACCCCCACCATGCTTAGTCAGGTGAGTTACAAGTATGCTAATTGTTACAGCATCCCTGTAGTAGCCTTGATCGGCTATTTTCATGAATAGATGATATGCCTCCTCCGTTTTTCCACATTTACATAACGCATCAACCATGGCATTGTAGACAGGTCCTCCTACTGGAAAAGATGTCGATGCTAGCTCAAACAGTTCTTGTGCTTTCTCCAACTGCTGGGCCTGACCATATTGGACAATCAAAGTAGCTATGGCAGAATCTTCAGTCTTGGCTCCCAATTCAGTAAGCAGTTCATAAAGGAATCTTGCCTCATCAGTATTCCCTGTAGCATAAAACATGCATAGACAGCGATAAGAGACAGTGTGCTTAGGAAATAGGCATCAACACCATGTTCTGTGTGGCAACTTAGCTTTCTCACCGTCCCTAGCGAGTTTTTGTATCAATTGGCACGCACTGGACAAGCCCCCTGGTGTATCCAACAAAAATTTCACTATCATGTTAACCGACGAGCTCCTTTCTTTCTGAAGCACTCCAATGCTGTTTCTAGAATACATCTCTATGAGTGTAAGCATTGTTGAATTGTTCATGATCATTCCATTTATCTGCATTTCTTGTATTAACTTGTCTGCTTCCTCGATCATCCCGCATTTCCAACAAACTTCCATCACAGTCATACAGAGGCTCTCATCAAGCTGGACCTCTTCTTTCCTCATCTTCAAAATCAGCTTCCTGGCCTTCTCCAGCAGGCCATGCTTCACATATAACCTGAGCTGGTCATTACAGGAAAACACATCAGGGAAGCCATACCTGGAGAGAGCTCTGAACGTATCCTCTGCAGATGCTATGTCTCCCTTTGCAACATGGCATCGGAGAAGAGCACTGCAAGAAAATTGCGATGGCTTCACATTCCTCGTCGTCATAGAATTCAAAACTTCCAATGCTCTATCATAATTTCCAGCATTCATGTAAACCTGAGCCATTGACACATAGGTCTGCTCGTCACTGAGAAGACCCGCCTTCTCAATTTCCTCAAATGTGCGCTGCGCATCGTCATAAAACCCGAGCTTACCATATATCCTTACAAGAATGCCATAAATAACCTCATCGGGTGCAATCTTATTTTGCTCCATCTCAGAGATGAGAGAGAGCGCTTTTGAGTAGTCCTCATTCTTATAGTAGACTGCCAGGAGAGATGCACAGGTGTAGTTACTGGGTACAATACCCTGAGCCTTCATATCTTCATAAAGCCTCAATGCCTGCTCTCCTTTTCCATCCTTGGCACTCAAGCTGATCAGAAGGCTATAAGTAGCCTCCTCCGGAACAAATCTACGCCTCTTCATCTCACCAAATGCATCCATGGCGTCCTCCAAGAGCGCCTCTTTCACATATGAGCTAATAGCAACTGTAAGCGTGAAGTGATTTGGCACCACATTGGCTTCCAGCATCTGATTCCACAGGTGGATGACTTGGCCATGCAGCTTCTGCTTCTGCAGGGATGAGATCATGAAATTGAAGACCGAAACGGGGGGCACTACGCCGCGCCTGCGCACCGCGGAGTAGAACAGCGTCATCTCCTTGTGCCGCCCCCACCTTGCGTATGCGCAAAGGAGGGTTCCACATGCCACGGCGTCAGGCTCACAGCCAGCCTGAAGCATCTCAAGAAACGTCTCCTCCGCGAGTTTGATCCTCCCAACCCGGCCATACAGCCTGAGGAGAATGGTGTAGGCGACGACGCTCGGCTCATAGCACAGCTGCTTGGATCAACAACATCAGGACGGGATTCAGGGACAAATTTTCAAACGACTCAGCTCAAAGCTGCAATCTTTTGAGAATTGGGGATGCGTGCGGTGTGACCTGAAGCTTCATCCAGGCGAAGAAGTCGCGTGCCTGGCGCCAGCCGCGCTGCTCGCGGAGCACGACGCACATCTCGCGGAAGGTGAGCTTGGACACGAACGGCGCCATGGCCTGGCGCATGTCGGCGGCGGGGCGCGACGCCGTGGCGCGCGCCGTGCGGACGGCGGCGACGACGTGGCGCCCGTAGACGCGGCCGGCGCGGTCGTCCTCGACGTACCTTGCCATCTGGTCCGCAGTGCGGTGGACCCACCGGGGCGTGTCGGCGCCCTGGCCCTGGCTCCGGCGGGCGCGGCGGAGGCGCTGGGCCTCGTCGTGGAGGAGGCGGCGGTACGGGCGCCGGCCTGGGCAGGAGGGAGAGGACGCTGTGCCGGAGGAGAGCGACCAGGAGGCGACCCCATCGTCTTCGTAGGAGGAGCAGGTGACGGCGGTGGCCACTGCGGCCATGGGAGCGTGAGGAGGAGCAGAAGCCATCGCCATGGGCGCGGGAAGGGGTGAAACCATACAGATAAGGTCAGATCTTTCTCAGAGACGATCACGTGATGTCTTTTTTATTTGGGATTTTTTTGGGTTAGCGTTTTTGAGCGGTGCAAACGGTTTGTCGTCCTGAAAGAAAGACTTTTGTACTGGTTATTTCTTTCTTTTCAAAGATTTTAAATAGTATATGCTTAATTTTTGTTAAAGCGGTAATGTTGGATAGGTTTCGCAACGACTCTGTAAAAACGAGAGAAGCTAAAGCATCAAGGGCTCTGAGAAGCAGTACCAAAGGATCTCTTCCAAACTAAGAACATCTTCGGTGCTAGTTCCAAAACCAATGCCAATATTGTAACTGACCTCATACTCTAGCAGTATTGCTGAGAGTAAAATATAGATTGTGTAGGGCAAAAATAGGGTCATGAGTGGATAGTGTTAGCATAGGACTGTCATTGAACATGCCTAATGTTTAATTTATCTCTTCCTACACTTTTTCTCTTATAATTATATTGGGTATATTTTAATTCTTATCATATCACTACCAATGTTGGACATCGCAAAGAAATCAAATAGTCATGTCATTAAGGGAGTTCCGCCATCAATCCAGATCAGCACACGATTTTGAAGACAAGGGAGCCAACCAAATGCACACGATTTTACGAGCTAGCTTAATTTCTTTACAGCATTTGTTTGGAAAATCAGCACACACCACACCAATGGCAACAATGATCAATCTGACTATCTGAGCAAGCCGTGGAAACATCATTGAACACAACACCACTATACATGTGACGATCAGCACTGCCACTCTGTGCTGATCACTCCTCTCTGATCAGCCTGGAGGAGCTGAGCTCCGTGGTGCTGTAGAAGGACTCCTCGGGGTAGTAGGTGTCGTCCTTCTCGTCCTCCCACTTGAGCACCTCCCTGATGTACTTGAAGGCCTCGTCGACGGTGGGTCGGTCGCGGGCGCGCGCCTGCCACACGAAGAGCTTCCGGCTCGTGTGGGTGGCGTAGAGGTCCTTGAACTTCATGGCCACGTAGTAGAACGCCTGGTGGGCTAGGGACTGGCTGTTGTGGTGAGTCCGGAGCGGGCAGAAGTCATTGAACCACTCGCATGCGGAGAGGGGAACCCGGCTGATCTTCTCCTCCAAGAGGTCGAACTTGTTGAGCACAAGAACGAATGGTGTGTCTCGGAAACATGGTTGCCTGCCCAAAGTAGAGATCTTTTTTAGTAACTTTGGCCCTGGAATTGGGCTAAACTGATTCGAAGAAAGCCAAAGAAACAAATAAGCCATAATCATGTTCAAAGTAGGTTAAGCTTATTCATTCAGCCAGTTTATACACTCAGCTTTCCATATCAGCCATTCAGCCACTCCGAACATGCTAGGTGAATGGCCTTTTGGAGTATTCATTACATGGGGGTGATCAGTGTGTGGGTTCTGCTTCAAAATGCAATTCCTAGTGAAGGTTACCTGATTGTAGCCTCAAACAAGTCCCTGCTTTGAATCATCTTATTAAGGAGCGGCCTGCTCCCACCGCTTGAAGGTGCTCCCAGCTGGTCATAGTCGCTGAGTGCTACGGAGAATATCACAATGCGGACATCCTCGAACATTTCCACCCACTTGCAGCCCTCATTCATGCCCTTGGCACTTACTCTAATCAGCTGATATCTGAGGAGGGGTAAATTAAAGCAGATGAAACAATTAAGTATTCCCCATTTGTTTCACAGGAGAATGAGGTCATAAGCCTAAGCAAATAGCAGGCAACCTACACCTGTGAATTGCACTAATGCAGTTAAAAAGAAAAGGTTACGATGACTTTTGTTTTACCACAATCTGCTTCTGCTGGTATGTTCCACAGTACCAACAACAGTGTTAATATATAATGCTATTTTTATTACAAGAAAGAAAGGAAAAGATTTGACGCGAAAGGAAAACCACTGTTTAGATTATATGGGTACATAGCCATGTACTTTTGGATTTAGATGCAGTTCAGAAATGAGCCAGGAACAACGAGTTTACTTGGTTTGTGTCTGAGAGTGTGCCTCATGGTTGTTGCTGTAGACCTCTGACATTGGGCTACGGTCCTCCAGGGTGAAATCAATGAAGGCCAACCCATTGCCTTGTGTAACTCCTTCAGCATATATTACATCTTTCTCTGAAGGTACATACTCGTTACTCGATACTTCAGTTGCCTGCAAGGATGTCATAAAAAAGGCAGGTTAGTTTAGCCGTGTAGGTATGCAATACCTACTAGAGTGCAGACACGAGATGATGGATAAGCCTTATGATGCAAGTGATCACCAATGGAATTAACTATCCCAAATTAATCTAAAAACTTATGCAGTTCATCCAACGATAAATAAAATTCCAACTATAGAACTATGACACAATCAAACCCAAATGAACAAAATGTTGATGATTTATATACCCTGCTCAAGAAATATTCGGCGACATCAGGGAGAAAATGTAATTCATCCTTTCTCTTATATGTTGCTTGTATGGCAGGATCCTTCCACATCTCATCAACAAATGGAGCATATTCACGAGTAGCTGCAGGGAAGAATGCATCTAGGTCTCCCATTGCTATTATGTCCAAAAGCCAATCTGAGAACTTCTTCAGCCTTGCATTTATTGAGTATATACAAGAATTTGAACCACTAGAATTATTTTCATCTGCATGAAAAAACTTTAGCTGTGCAATATGCTCCTCAAAATACTAGCGGAACAAATATAAAATATGAGCAATGTTGCTACCTTGTCGAGTATCCTCATGCTCTGAGCTTGGCTTATTTGAGACTGCCAAAGCTTCTTCCTCGAAACGCTCGCGTCCCTCAAGCAGAATGCCCAGGTACTTGAACATGTTGCTTTGGATCATCAGTTTGATATTGTCAAGCTCTTCTTGCGTAAAACTAGTGCCATACAATAACTTAGCCTGCTCCACAGAAACCAAATGTAATGCAAGTGTATCCAAGACAAAAAGGTACATTTGAAAGAGTTGACTCCTCATTTCCCAACTTGAAGCTGTACCGCCTAGTCATCTACTCATGAGAACGATCAAGAACTTGTGTGGTGATCTGAAAGGACTTTCAGAAATTGCACTGAATAAAACAAGACACTTATAATGAAACTTGACTGCACTTAGACATGGATCAACGCTAACTTGCAGAAGGTTGTGACACAGTATGTATGCGAGTGTTTTTTTACAACAATTAACCAAAACTCAGAAACAATACAAGGGTTTTTACAATACCAAAACAAGGTATTACCACTAACCAAACAGAGAAACTTTAGTGATCAACTTCAAGAAATATTTCATCGAAGGTATGTTCACAAAGTTGAGGTCCAACTCAAATGCATTATAAATGTAAAACTTGGCCATACCTGCTTATATATGGTGCTTGTACCAGCTCCTGGTGATCCAAGAATAAGAAGTTTATGGATTCTTTTTTTGTCGAAGTAATCAGGGAACGTTCTTGCTGAATAAGGAGCTTCCTCTTTTGGTCCATCAAGGTTTGCAGGAGGCACCGGTATTGAAAACAAGGCGCAGGCAAAACGTGTCAAAGGCTGTTCAACAGAGGATATAGAAGATCTTAATAAAAGAAGGAAACAACATGACACTTTCCAGAAAAGGAATTTTAATGGAATCTGCTTTGAGCAAGATACATACTGACTCCCATATTTTCCCTTTGATATTGTTTTGGCCTTCTTCCTCATAGCCACCATCATGATAAACCCAAAAATGAGTATCACGGGGACACTGAACTTGTGCAATCTGCAAGAATGGTACGGTTATTGTGGCAAGCGCAATTACAAAGTGACATAGTAAAATTATAATATATAATCAACAAGCAATCTCAGCTGTGTAGGTGGCTTAAACTGCACCTGGCAAGGAATTCTATAACATCTACTTTCACAAAATTGATTGCTTGGTAGCATAAAGAACACTTGTACAACCCCTAGTTCCACTCTTTTATTTTAGTGAAAACCAAAGATATATCGACAACATGCATCTTTTCTAGACCATTTACTTTAATAAAACTAGATGAATTCCCCACACAGTTGCATAGTTAGATGACACATATTTCAAAATAGATATGTTTATGACTGAAATAATAGTTGTATTTCCCATACTGTGTAAAAACTGTAATGTATTTGATTAATGTACAGCATTATAATCAGGATCCATCAAAATTAACGATAAACCTTTCTCTTTGTTCTGGTTAATGTGGAAATTTTTAGCCCCTTCGAGTGAACATGGAGGCCTCTTTTAATATAACAGATTTTCTTCTTGGTTTGAGCAATCATAGAGGAGATTGTAAGCAAATACTAAGGTACAGCATTGCTTCTTCATGAAATTTCCACTTCGATGCCCCTGCTTATAAATAGATAATTTTGATGAAAGAACATTAGTACCTTCAGAATTTTCAGTTCGATCTTGGTAATTTCCCTTCCATTCATATAAACCTGAGTGTTGCCATTGCTAGCGTTGGGTTGAAGCTTTCCGTTGAAGTTTAGGCTAGTGCTGACAACCTTGTCTGGTTTTTCCCCTTCCTATCAGCAAAAATGAAAAGTTACCGGTGCAAGTCAGATTGCATAGAAAGGTATGTTCTTCTCCTACCAATAGACTTACCTTTCCCCATAAGCCTGACTCCTTGTCATACCAATATCTTCCAGGCTTCAACTTTTGTGGAGGCCGCTGGCAGCTAAGCAAGCCTGCCATCTCTTCTGGACTAAGAGGGAAGCCATTTATGATGATTTGCTCTGGCCGGAGCTGGTTTGCCTGGCACTCCTTCTCAGCTCTCAAGATTTGCCTTACTTCCAATGGGCTGAGCAACCGTGAAAGTATCCTGGAGCTCTTCCCTAGCTTCGACCGCTTGCCCTCATCGATTGGCTGGCCAATGCAAGTGATGCACTTCCGGCCTTCTGGCATCGAGCCCATAGCCCTGAGCACGCAGTAGCTGCAATACCTCGCGTCGCAAACAATGCATGACTCCTTGCTCTCCCACTTCCTCTTCCCACACCGGTTGCAGGTCCTCCCTCTCTTCTCCTTCCTAGTCACCGCCACATACTGCTCCGACGCCTCCTCAAACTCCTTGCTCTCATACTTGCTATCTTCTGTGAACCCAAAGGTCACCACCTGAGCTCTCCTTCCCTCAGGCGCAGCAGGCCTGCCGGTGTTTTGCCCCTGGAAACTATGCGCAGACTCATGCGACACCGAGCAGGAATCATCGTCAGAGAACCCTTCATTATGAAGAGTCGAATTGACTGATTCTGAACTTCCCCTAACCTGTGCAGACGGCGGTGCTGCACTCTGGGCATGCACCTGGGGCGCCGGCCGATGCACAGGTCTGATGACCGGCGCCACCGGCACCACACCATTCCCAATCCCCAGGGGGCCAGACAGCGGTTGCGCCGTCGGTATCGCCGGGATGTCCACCGGATCAATCCTCGGGAGCTCGTAGGACACCGGCGGGCCGTCGTACTCGAGCGCAATCGAGTAGTCAAGGTTGGCCGGCACCTCGGGGATGGTCGTCCCCGGGGGAAGCATCCTCCTCAGCATCTCCTCCCAGTTGCTCCCGCCCCCCGCCGCCGCCCCCGCCATCTCTCCGGCGGGACACAAACCGCCTAACGAATCAGCAGCAAGACCAGGACTCGTCCCAACTTCTTCCCAACCGTATAAACATGGAATGAAACCAAACTCAAATCACTCCGTACTGAACTCTCCTTGGCTCGAAAAAGTTCGGACTTTTCACCACAGGACGAGAGAAATTTTGGGGGCAAAGCCAAAAGCCGGGCTCAAAACGCAATCCTTCCACCACCAAACATCACCAAGAAGACGTTGCTACCGCCAACGACTCCCCCCGGTTGGTCAGTCAGAACCCCAGAAGCAAATCTTTGAATGAGTAAGACAGGGATGCAACGCAACTGGACCGGCCAGACAACCTCCAACCATGCCAAAAACACCACCCAATCCACTTCCAATCGCATCAAAGATGTGATTTTTCTTGTGGCCCTTTGACCCCGGGAGCGGGAGGAAACCAAACGGCGGATAGTGGGAGGAGGGGAGAGGACGAGGGTTCAGACTTGGGAAGACGACCGTTCCGGTTTTTCACCGCGGAGAGCGACGGCCATGGCGAAGGCAGGCGGCAGCAACGCGAGATTTATTTTCCAGAACTTACGATCTTTTACGAAACGAGATTTTCTGGCAATTGGCAAATTAACCAACCCCTTGCGCCTCTTTTTACGTACTGTACTGTGCTAGGACCATTCGTAATCGTACAGCCTTAATTTCATAGCCGTTTTGCTTACAAGAAAAAAGCAGCACAGGAGGCCGAACAATGAAGTCTGAACTCGAAGATAGATGATCTTCAGAATTCATGTATACTAGCAGGGTTCGCGCGCCCGCGGCGCGCCATTCCTAGCTCTCTTATATATGTGCAAATAAAGATGTATCACAAAACAAACTAATATAAAGCATTACATCTTTTGTTTGTTGTTCTCATTTATTTTTAAATTAGTTGGTCACGTCAAAATTTCTTTGTAGGTTATAATCATGAAATCATAGTGCCATTTGCAAAGTTTTTTTTTCCAGAATTTTGTAAGTGGCCATAAAAGTGACAACAAAAGAAAAGAATGAATTATTTCGTAATACAATCATTTGTAAGTCCAAAATGTTTAGAAAAAGCTAGTTTTTTTGTGGACATTTTTATGAATACTGTCGACGGTTGGTATATCAGTCTCAAGTCAACTAAGGTTCTTGAGAAAGGGGGATAGAAGACACTGTCGAGCAAGGAAAACAGCAATCAACGAACAACGAGAAGACACGGGGTTTTTATCCTAGTTCGGCCCTCTCCAGGGAGATAACAACCCTACGTTCAGTGCTTCTTTATATGAAAGAGGATTACAAGGAGAAACTCGGCGAGATGAACAAGTCTCGACGAGATTCCGGGTGTACAGGAAGTATTATACGATCTAGGCTTCTAGTCGTGCGATATTCCAGTGCCCTCTACACGCCGTAGGGGCCTTGTTTATATAGTGTTGAACAACCGACCTATGGGGGGATAATCGGGCTGGGCTGACGACGAGGGCGTAACGAACTCGTATACATGCCAAATACATCCCGAGGTAGATAAGGTATACTCCAATTCTTGGGAATCACGACATCTGCTCCAATTCGAAAAACCACGTCCGGGTCTTCACGTAGTCGTGCAGAACTCTTACTCAAGTCGAACTCGAACATGAATCCTAAGCCATTACGCACCGTGCCAGTCAAAAAGCTGTTCGGCAGAATACACATGGGCCTGAAAAAGCCCTCTAGGTAGCCAGACTCTAGAAGGCTGTTCGACTAGGCCGTCAGTGAGTGGGCCATGGCAATGGACCGTGATTTTATTCCCGACAAATACGTGCTCTTAAACTATAGTTCTATATTTTAAGAACTTTTTATTTCTATTATTTACTTACTGATATCGTAAAATTTAACATTTGTAATGCTTAAATACATTTGTGGGCCCTTACTATAAAATTTGATTGCATTTCGAAAGCATGCAAATTTCTGGATTTATTTAAGTTTCCAGACCAAATTTCCCCCACTTGATCCCCTCTCTCTTCATTCTTTCTAAAATTCATGTTTTAGGGGGTTCGAAGTTTGAAAACTGAATAACAGCAAATTAAAATTTTTAAAATAAATTAAAGGAAGTTTAGAAGATATCGAGATTTCCATTTGAATTCCGGTTGGGATTTTGAAAATTGAAATTAAGAATTTAAAGAACTGCAGGATCCGCAAGCATGAATTAAGCAAATTGTAGAATACAAAATAACATGGGAACTAAATTTAGAAAATTGAATTTTGGGATTTCAAAAAAATATAAGCTAATATATCAAATTCTAAAATATGAAATATCTAGGAAGGTTTAAAATTTCCGAAATTCAATTCTGAAATACAAACGCGCGAGAGGCAGTACAGCGGCTGTACGTACGCAAGCGCGAGAGACAGTACAGATAGCATGCATATATATTCTTGTTCTTATTCTCATTTCTCCACGGGGTGAAGAATTGGTTTTTTCTTCAGAACTAGATACTGCAAATATCAGCCCCGCAGCTAGCTAGCCCATGCATGCAGCGATCTACATGAGGAAATGGACTTGACACGAGCCGTCGGATCGTCACAGGCTGCGGCGATCAGACGGCCATGATTCAACCGGGTGGGTTTAGCCTGTAAATTAATGAGCCGTCGGATCGTCACAGGCCGCGGCGATCAAACGGCCACGATTCTACCGGATGACATGGGCACGGCGCGAAATAAAGCAAGACGCAGTGAAGACACGCGTCGCCACGAGGATCCCTGCTGCTAGCGCTTTGTATAGATGAAGGATACTGTCGGTGTCTGGGAGACGCGCTCCTGCAGAGCCGCGAGACCATGGACCGGCAGACAAATTTGTAGTTGGTGTGAGGCCCAATGACCACCCTTCTCAGCAGCCCGAGGCGGCGGCCAAGCCTGCGGGGGCTAAGGCCGCGCTGTCTTCCCGGACAAAGGCCTGGTGCGACTTGATGATCCGGGTACAGATCCTTCGTACAGTGGAGGGAGAAAGATGATACAAACCGTGAAGACACAGGAGATTTACCCTGGTTCGAGCCCCCACTGCCGGGTAATAGCTCTACTCCAGTCTTGTTGCCTATACGTTGGAAAACAGTACAAGGGTGCCGAGACCGGGCTTAGAGGCACCGATCCCGAGCTTACAATGACGGTGGCTAAGACTATTAGCGAGGAAGCTTCGGACGGATGTGGCTTGCGTGCTTGGGGTTGTATGTGAGACTGCTCTGGGGATCCCTCGAGGATCTGAATCTCGAGACTAACTCGAGAAGCACTCAAAATTTAGTCATTTCAGTTGTTTATCCGTTCAGATCAGCACAAAAGAATAGAACCTTAGCCTCGTAGTTTTAAATTATCAAACTAATCAATTTAAAAATAATTGAAATTAATAGAAGAATAAGTAAATGCTACCTCATCCCTGTTGGTAGCCGTTTCAAACGATTCTGACGAAACAAATCTTGCTCAGCATGGACTGACGAACGGTCAGTTGTGCAAATTCTACAGCCTGTGCATCGAATCTGTTGATTATCTTTTCACCATGCTCCATCACGCGAATGATCTGGGAAGCAGTCGATAACCTTTTTGGATGTCGGGCGCTCTGTCACCCGAATGAATGTTTGCTTAAGCTTGGCGAACGGGGCACAAAAGGAAGGCCTCCACTCAATATTTCTGTTGATCGGGGGAGATTTGGTGCGAGTGGAAGAGGAGGATTTTTTATAGCAAGCATCTAGGCGGCGGCTAGCGCCAGAGGGCTATCTTCTTTTGTAAATTAGCCTAGTGTTGACTCCTTTTCTTTATCTTTTCAGCCATCTAATAATAAGAACCATTCTGCTGGTTAAAAAAACACTTGAGGAGAATCTGGCTACACGCTCGCGTGATACTCTGCATCTGCACTCATGTGTCTTGTGTGGATCTAGTGGATACTTGGATACTTCTAAAAATAATGGTATTCGTATCCTCTCACGTATCGGATACAAATATGTGCCACATACTTTCGGATACATATCATGGACATATCGGGTATTCCCCTGATTTTCAAATAAAAAAATAAATTCGAACACTTTCAGATACTTCATCGATACTTGTGGGGGTGAAACTACCAGTCGAGCGTCCGACGGCTCACCTCAGGATTGGACGCACGCAGGATTGTTGTCACGCACGGGCACTCCAGGCAGGTACGCGCGTGGGGTTGTCATCACTAGGGCTGGAATCTGAGCTGGAAGCTCTCGAGCTGCTCGGACTCGGCTCGCTCAAAGCTCGGCTCGGGCTCGGCCCGTTTAGAAACGAGCAGGAGCCGAGCGTTGTTTCCTACTCATGTGCAATACCGAGCTGAGCCGAGTCAGAGGCTGGCTCGCTCGAGCTCGGCTCGTTTATAACCTGTCCCTACTCCCTAACTGATAAATCTCCAGTTCTCCACTGCCTCCAAATCTCCAATCCTTTGACTCACCAGATCTGCTTCTCATTTAGAACTAGATCAAGTGCTTCTCAGTTCTCACTTAACAAGATCAACATGCCATCATCAATCCATCACATGTTAACATAATTACATAAGCAAATCAGGTGCTTCTCATTCACATATAAATATATAATGAGATACACTCATACACATAACCAGATCAATTGCTTCTTTTTCACATAATTATATCATCACTAAGACACATGAACTGATGAACATGATTGGTTAATCAGACATTCACATATAAATATATAATGAGATACACTTGTACACATAACAGATCAATTGCTTCTTTTTCACTTAATTAAATCATCACTTAGACACATGAACTGATGAACATGATTGGTTTATCAAACATTCAACTGTAGATATTACAGAAATGCATATAGATAAATATAATTTGGTGCCATACTGCCACTGCCATTAGCCAACTACAGTCTGCAACCAAACTGCCAAGTTGAAGTGTTCAATAGGCCTACAGGCTGTCAGGCTACATGCTTGTAAGTTGTAAGTTGTAAGGCTACAACAATCAGCTCTAGCACTTCATCAGTACAGCAGGCTAGTGGGTGCATAAATGCATAATACATTACAAAGTTCAGACTTTCAGGAGTGCAGACTTAATAATTACAGCAGTACAGCAATACATTACATTACAAAGTTTAGTTTCATAGTGTTGTCCTGCCTGTGCATTGACAAAACATGGATAGTTTGATATTACCCCTAGGCCCTAGCAGCTCCAACTCCAAGCTTCCAAGTCATTACTAATTGCTGCTAACAACACTGTCATTGAGAGGGATAGTTTGATCCTCCATGCCATGCTCTTGTTCCTTGAGATCATAGACAATTATTCAAAAAAATATGTTAAATAGACATGTGAGTATGTGAGTAATGGAAAATAAATAAAAGAACTAGACAGACTTAGTTCATACCAATGTTTTCATTACACTAGTGTCTCCTCTTATCCAGCTAGATGTACAGACCAAGGCCTCCACCGTAGATGGGTCTAATGAGCTTCGATAATCGTCGAGTACTCTACCACCAACAGAGAAATATGACTCAGCTGACACTGTGCTGATGAGAATTGTGAGGATATCTTTGGCCAATTTAGACAAAATAGGGTATTTTTCTGCATTGAACTTCCACCATTCAAGCCACTAAATGATCCCGCAGGGGCTCTCTCATTTGGATCCTCCAAATAACCATCAAATCTAATCTTGCTATCTGTGAACCTGAGATTTCTCCTTGCCTAGAATGCATCTAGGAGAGGTTCGCAGCCGTATGCAGCCCTTGCTAAGGGCACTTAACGACATTCTTGTGTTCATAATTGCTTTCTTGTGGTAAGGCATGAGTTTATTCTCTACACAAACCACATGTTCGTGAACTGATCTCGCAGATCATAAGAATTAAAGAATATATTATCTGATCATCACTATAAAGTTTAAAATAAGAAGGACAATGCTAGCCGATTGATGATTATTGAACTGTATTGAATACTAAAGAAGAGCACTATATATCTCATGTCCGAGCGTCATGAACTAGAGATGTCATATATTGAATAAAGAAATAGAAGCCCGACAAGTAGCCCTTATCAATTAATGCATGGGACACGTAGTCCCGCAACATCCGACTAGTGCAAAGAAAATAAAATTTTTAATTTTGAATGTAAGTTTTATGTACTTATACTACACTTGCAATGAATTTAAGAATGACTGAGAATCATTTCCCACCAGTAGGCGGAGGAATAGAACCCTGAAAAGAAGAATGCCGAAAAATTATGTGACTAACCTCAGACACCCCTAATGCATCCCATGCATTAGCCGCACGCAATTAGAAAATGAACTGGCTAATCATTTTTGTGATTTGAAAGATGTGATCAAGTTTCATTACTGACAATAATGCACCAGAGAGGATTGAAATACCATAGAAGATATTTCTCATTCTGTTCCGAGGCCTCAAAGAAAAGGAAAAAAAATCTGGTTACTTAAATCCCAAGTATTCCGGGACGCCTGGAGAAAAACGGAAAAGAGAACTTGCCACAATCGATCACGAAAATGCCCCAAAGAAAATAGAAGGGGAGCCAGTTGAGACCTGACGATGGTGAGCCTGCTAGCGAGGCACTCCTAGTTTTGAATTTACCGGTACAAGAAGAACGAATAGAAGAAGAAGCCGAAAGACACACAAACGAGCGTGTGAATGGGCACATCGGTAACCATCTAAAGGCCCTTGCTCCGCGATTGGAAAATAGCGGTGCAGAGCAAGTGATAGTGCATGAAGCACAAGTGCATGAAACACCCCATGAAGAAATGGACATAAATTCTGCGCACTCCGAGAAAATATTGAATAGAATCACAACCAATGTCGACATATACTTTGCAAAGAAGATTGCCAAAACAATTGAACTCGATCCTGAGCCTGCATCTCTTATTGAGTGTAAGACACGGCTGGATTGAAAAGAATGGAAGAAGGCAATTACCACAAAACTATTCTATCTGAATAAAGGAGAAGTGCTTTGGCCTCTGCGTCACACATTCCCTCGTGTATGCCCCGTGGGCCTTTGTTCGAAAGAAGAAGAGAAGAAAAATGAAGTGGTATGGTACAAAGCAAGGCTGGTAGCACAAAGTTTCATTCAGCGTCTTTGCGTTGATTATGAAGAAACTTATTGTCGGTCATGGGTGGTGTAACCTTTAGATACCTTATATCAATGGCAATACTCAACTGAAAGTTGAGAAAGAAAATGAATTGAAAGGATGTTGTAACTGGAAAGAGGCTTGAATGGATTTATATATAAAGATATGTGCGTATCATTGTCCTGAATCAAAATAGAACAAATAGAAATCTGTGTAATGTAATCCTTTGCGTTACCATACAGACTGAAGAAAAGAATAAATCACATATTTGAAGTATGAAAAAGAAATAAATGAATTGACCATTGCAACTTAGGTTAACACCTTAAACATATGTCAAATGAAATCTTGTTACACCAGTCAACCTACACGTTGATCATGTTGGAAAGGTTTGATTTTGAGGTGTATCCACAAAAACCCAATGGTTGGTCGGTCAATTCTTGCAGGCCTAGATCTATATAGACCTAGGGATGAGGAGGGATGTCTAGAAACATGAAGTTCTGTATTAAAATTTGAATGACTCATATACCTCGTGAATAGCATACGGCAGTACATTGCATTTGCCGTTAATTTCATCAACTCGGTATAATGCAGAGCACAAAAAGGAGATTTGAAAAAATCAAGGAATCTCCCAATGCCTTCAAAGAAAAAGAAATTTTGGAACGAAAGAACCAAGATATGAATATGAATATGTTTCCTATGTGGTAAGAATTGCAATTATGTAGAAGTCGTTAAAGCAGACTCTTATGTCAATGCTGACAAACCACTTGAAAATCATAGCATTGAATGAAACCTGTTATGAATGTGCATGGCTTTGAAGAAGGTCATTCCACATTTTCAGTCATGTGGATTGTACGTTGAATGAACCCTACTATCATTTATGAAAATAATGCAGCATGTGTCGCACAATTGCAGACTGGATATGTGAAGGAAAATCTATGAAGTATATGAACCCTAAGAAAAAAAATCAGTTTTCTGCACATTGAGTCAATTGAGAATAATCAGACTTATTTAATAAATCACTCTTTGCATCTATCTTTGAAAGATGCGTGAAAGAAATTAAAATGAAAAGACTTAGAAAAATGCATAATTCAAGGAGAGAAACTTCACATATTATGATTGAAATCTTAAACATGAAGTTTGAGTACCCAACTTGAATGAATGAATGTATGAATCTGAAGAGATCTGTACTCTTTTTTCCTTAAATGAGTTTTTAATGAAGTTTCTCATATGAGGTTTTTAACGAAATAAATTCGTGCGCATAGCAAGCGTATGCTATGTACTCTTTCTCCAACATTTTTCTCACTGGTTTTTATATAGTTTTTGGTGGAATATGCATCACGCAGCAAGGTCTAAGGGGAGTATTACAAAACCCATCCCAGCCGCCGCCGGCCTTGTGCCTGGCGTGCGCCTAGGGATGGGCCCACTTGTTGGGACAAGCCAAAACCTGTCAAGCATAAATAGGAGAGGATCCCATCTATTATATATCCATGAGAAAGTAATAAAGAATACTCTCTCCTACATCTCTGTGTTTATATGTGATTGTTCTTCGTCGTCTACGATCTACGCACTGCTAGGTAACCTCGGACTACAACCGATAGTGTGGTTGTCTAACAAGTTGGATGGGGCTACACCCACACGCATGCAGCCGAGGAGGAAAAAAATGGTGTGCATGTGACGCCACACATGCGCGCTGATGCCAGTCGCGCCGGGCCTCGGACGCCTGACGGGGAGCAATCTTCTTGTTTGATACTCCCTTTGTCGTAAAATGTAATGCGTGAATGTATTTTTAAAATCAATGTTTAGAACGTTTGACTAATAATTATGCTAGTAACATCTGTAAATAAATAGTTCAAAGCCGGTTATGCAGCAATGCTTCGTTTTGGGCACCACGTGGCTCACTCCTCGCTCGCTCGCAACGCGTTTTTTCCCGCGCGCGGCGACGGGCGCGCCAGGCGTACGCTCTACGCTCGCGCCAGCCGTATGCATGCATACGCAGCTAGCTGCTCTACGCTCGCAGCTAGCGTACAGCGTACGCTCGCTCGCGCCAGGCGTATGCATGCTCTACGCTCTACGCTCGCAGCTAGCTCTACGCTCTACGCGCACGCACGTGTACGCTCGGCTCTACGCTGCACGCGCTGCATGCTAGCCTCTACGCTCGCTCGCTGGGCTGCACGCACGCACCCTGCACGCAGCTGCTCGCGCGGTCGCGCTCGCTCGCCGGCGCGCCAATACGCACGGGTAGTATATGTACAATATTATGCATGCCATATACACACGTGGGGATTGGGGAAGAAATACATGTTGCGTGATTAGCGTGCTAATCACGCAGCCATGATGCCAAGCAGCGGTTGGCAGCCGCACACATACTTTGGGATACCATTCATCCAAGATACATCGCCATTGCCCATGTTTCACTTTCTTTTCTGTTTTTTGAAAAACACCATGCACTACATCCACGCGGATGCAAAACACGTGTCCGTATGTATAAAAGCAGGGTTTTTTGGCCGAATACACGTAAAAAACCCACGCTCCATCCATACACACGCGGGGAAAACATACATGTGGCTAGGGCTGGACCAAAAGCTCAGGCTCGATGAGCTCCTCGAGCTCGGATCGAGCTCGAATGCTAAACGAGCCGATCTCGAGTCTATTCAAGCCGAGCTCGAGCTCGATCCCGAGTCTTAATCGAGCCCAACCGAGCCTGAATAATTATCATTGCATAGCATATTTCTCTCTATAAATAAAATTTTTCAACCAATTTGAGCCGAGATCGAGTTTGAAATCGAGCCCAACCGAGCTCATATAGTCTTATCTTCCCCTTAAAACAACACAAATCCCTTCAATCGAGCTCAACCGAGCCGATCTCAAGCCTAACCAAGATTTTATCAAGCTCGATCACGAGCTTAACCCTAAGCTCGATGCTGATTCGAGCCGAGCTCGAGCCTAATCGAGCTCGAGCTTTGACAGCCTAAGCTCGTTCAGGATCGACTCGAATCCACCCCTACATGTGGCGTCGGGCGGAACGGATGGACCGCCCGATTCCCATACTTGTGGTTCATCTAAAATACATGGCCATTGCCCATCTGCCGCTGTGCGTCGGTTCTGCCATCTGTTGTCTTTTCCCCCTTCCAGTGAGTCAGTGATTATTTTGTATAGATGGTGTCTTTTTGTTGTTTGGATATCTGTAGTACCACGGCAAAGATAGATGGTGGCATGGTGCTGGACGTTGAAATGCTTTAGTACCCATATATGTCTACCGTTTTTTTCTTTGTCGTGGCATGTACACCTAATTTTTTTAGGAAAAAAAATTCTCAATTAGGACATGTCTAATGTTGAAATCATTTGATGGCCATTTGTAGTACCCAAAAATGTAACAATAGAGTAGAGATTTAAAATATAAGAGAGGGAGAGAAATATACAGAAAAATAAAGGTATAGTCCACAAAATGAATAATACAATTAGTTGCTCTTAGTACCCCTTAGGATTCAGCCCATAGCTCCATACTCAACACGGCCAGCCATGACGGGCACGCCCCGTTACAGTGTCGCCTCGTCTCTAGTCCTCACGAGCCACTTGAACTCCTAGTCCAACTCTCTCATGAGTCCTGTCCAGAGTCAAATCCTCCATTCATTGATTCACACCCCCTAACTAGCTAGGGTAACATAAACCCCTAATTCCTAACCCCTATAAAGCAGAGGCTTAAAATCTTAACATTAGTATTGATTTTGGGGTTTAAAATATAAGGAGACAGGAGGTCAGTAGCTAAATTAGAGCTTTTTTGTGCCGTCAATGCAAAAAAAAAAAAATTAACTAATCTTAGGATGCATTTTGATGATGCCATTTTTATATTTTATGATTACAATTCTTAAAATTATGTATACTCATTTTCCAAAACCTACGTCTGCCATGGTTGCGCAAAAATATGAAATGAATGCCTGCGTATGTTTGGTAGGATGGGGTGCTTATCCAAAAAATTATTATATACTCCCTCCATCCCAAAATATAAGACGTATTTTGACTTCGAGAAAGTCTTTCAAGATTGATTTGACCAATAAATTTTTCTATTATATATTATGAATTTCAACGAAGAAGACATTGTATCAAAAGCACTTTGAAATATGAATATATTGGTACAACTTTTGTATACTAAAGATGCATATAATTTGATTAATTTATAGTCAAAGTTTATTAAATTTGACTTTTTGTAAGTCAAACTACGTCTTATATTTTGGGATGGAGGGAATAATATGCAACGATGGTTGTGGCTCACATCTTGAGTCGGTCGGGTCATACATTGGAAACTTTGAGCAATGCCTAGTGTTTGAGGTTCTAGCCGACTAATTCGGTCGGGTTCTAGTTGAAACATTTTTGTTTCATACCTGCAACATTTACTACAACATCTTTATTATACATTGCTAAAACACTTTTATGTATATTTAAAATATTTTTTCATTGCTAGTCAAGCTTATGCACAACATATCTCTCTTTTTTAAAATACTCTATCTGTTCTTTTTTATTTGTCGCTGCTGATGTTTGGACATGCCTTTTAACCATTCGCCTTATTCAAGATTTTAGTGCAAATATGTAAAAATATAAGTCATGCTTATAGTAACTTTAATGATAAAACAAAACATAACAACATAAATGATACTTAAATAATTTTTTGAATGAGACGAATGATCAAAGGGCATGTAAATCAACGGCGACAGACAAATAAAAAAAGATCTGAGGGAGTTATATTTTAGAAAAAATCAGTAAGCGGGCTAGCTTTGACATGTGGGCTGTGGCCTTCTCACTTTCTAGTTCCTAGGCTCTGAAACGAATACAATACCTAGGTCGTCCTCCTCCCCATCCCCAACGGTGGTGGCGCCCTTCTCCCCTATTGCTGCCGTAAGCTATGTGCTCCCTCCGTCGTCCCTGTCCGAAGCGGGTCGAGGGCACCCGCCATGATCTACCACCGATGGTCACCAGTGTCACATGTCCCCATCGGTTTCCATAGATCCGCCTCTAGGTGTCATACGTGATAATACGTCTTAATTTCAGATTAACATAGCTTGAGTTGAACATTTTTGGTACTAGTGGCGGATCTATAATTCTTTTAAGCCTAAACAACATATAAATATAACTTAACAAAATCAAATATTTAACTTATTTAACATATTGCTAGAATCATTATCAATTATATATTAATTATATATTTTGAATTCATTAATATTCTAATATTTATTAAAAAATTTCCTATTTTTGTAATGACACATTATAAAAACCTCTAATTTATTTCATTATGAGTTTACGAATGAGGTCTAATTGGATATAATGGTGATGGATGAGATTTGATAATGCAATATAATGGTGATGAAGGGGATTTCATGGTATAATAAGTCATTATTTATATTTTTATTATACTGTTATGTTATCGCCATGTGGCACAATCGAAACCATATAAAACTACATCTAGAATCATCTATGGAAAAAATTCTACACTTTTATGTTTGCAAAAGTATCTAACATAACGATTGTTGTGTTTTATCTTATTCCTATTTTATTTTTTTATTTATTGATCAAAGATAAGACTACACAATAAATATTTAGTTTCTATATATTTATATATTTCATAGGGTAAATTGCATCAATGCTATTACAAAATTCCCATTTTACAAAAATTTCACTCTTCTATCTATGACATGTGGGTCCAGAGCACACATTTCATTGTCGCATATGGTGTCATTTTTTGCGAATCAACAACTTTAAAATGGCATGTGTGTAATTTTTCTATTTCATATAATGCATTATGTGTAATATCTTATAAAAATTATATTTTTAGAATATTCTAACATAATTATGAATGTTGACTTTTAATACATATTGCACCTAGTTTTTTAACTACACTTCATTATGTCATTCTTTTATTTGGATTAATTCATACAATATTGATGTGGTGACGTCTTGCACCGGTTCATCTCGATGCGGGTCTAGATTAAGGCTTGCCCTGACCTAACCCGGACTCGGTTTTGTATATTACGTTACTCGTGAGCCTAACTCAACCCATTAACCGTATTAATGCATGTATTACTATCTCACCTTTATTATATTTGTGTATGTGGTTGGATTTTCATGTACCTAAGTGCGTGGATTTGTGTATTTGGTGGGATTTTTATATGCCTAATTGCCTTTGGTTGGATTGACATTATGTGAATTTTCTCTATTCCGGTTCGGGTCAGTGCACCGGTGGGCCGGGGCGGGTCAAGGTTTTGTATAGGATGGGGACCAGGTTGGGTCAGGGTAGGACATATGTTGAGAATGGGTGGGACGGGTTGGGTCGAGTCGAGGCTTGACCTGGTCTCGCTCTGCCCCATTATGAACTCTAAATATAATGTGTGGCAAAATTAGGCCAAACTAACCTCCAACCAAACAACTCTATGTGAGAATACAATGATTATCCAGGTTATTATATGATTATTTTCTTATAATTTCACTATTAGTTATGTTACTTATTGTTCAAAACTTGTAATTTAGCAGCTTCATGTAATTTAGCAGCTATGAAGTTGCTATTATGGGAATTAGCCAACAGGAGGATGGACATATGTATGTGTAATGTGTGGCTCGAGAATTTTTGAGACCATATTTATATTTTGGCTGCGGGTGATGTTAACTAGCCGATTTAGGTGTTGTGTTGGTTTCTTAACAAAAACTTTCCCACCATAGTTGTTGCTCAAACTAGACCTGTGCACCGGACCGTGCTGAGCTTGAAAAGGCCTGCTCCCATCAGACCAGGCACAAGCCCATCTTGGCCCAAACAATCAGGCTAAAAAATCGGGCCCAAGTTTAGCCCAACTACAATTTAGGCGTTGTTTGTTTCAGTGTTTAATAAAGTTGAGTTTTACTGCAGCAAAAAATTGAGAGTCCTCAAAGTGGTCTAATAATTCTAAAAAATAATTGAAAAATAGTCTCAAAGAGCACTCTTTGGCCTTGGCCTTGAGACTCGCCCCTTTCTCATCAACATCTCGACTTCGCTCGTTGTTTGAGGTAAGTATAAAGGAGATCAGACTGGCTCGGTCATTGATAGGCCGGCCTTCTCCTTATTCATTGGATAGGGCGTGGGGGAAAGTCAAGTCAAACACTAGTTAGTTGGGGTGGTCTAATAATTCTAAAAAAATAATTTTACAATCTTGAGAAAATCAATAAAAGTTATGAAAAAAAAATCATTACACGTTATTACAACATGTAGACTATACAAAAATAGCAAAATTAGATATAGTAAAACTCTAACACATCATCTTTGAGCCGAAACAAACTCAGAACAAACAAGGTCTTATGTTTTCGTCGCCAAGGTCTGGGCCCCACATCCGATCTGCCTCGCATTCGCATGTTGATGTCCGCCTCTGCCTCCAGTCCTCGCCTCCTCCACGACGCCGCCAGAGCCAGACCGCCGCCTCTCTCCGCCTCGCTCGCAGTCGCAGCTTGCCTCCTCGTCGGCGCCGCCTCGCCGTCGTGCGTTGCCTCGCCTCTGGTAGAGGTACTGCTGCCTCACCTCCTTCTCTGGATCCCATATCCAGTGCCGCCTCTCTCTCTCTCTCTCTCTCTCTCATTTGGTTTTCCCCCTGTCGTGTGGTCTCGGATTTGATCCGAATTCGACGGAACCCCTAAATCCCTTGAACATTCACCGAAGCTTGGTACAGTTGTATCGATCAAAGCTCAGAGATTTCGTAAGGTCTGCATTGCAATGTGCAAGATGTGTCCTTTTGTGATCATTTGCTGATGCCTGCACGTCTGCTGCTAGCAAATAGCATATTCTGACCATGCAATCTGATTATGACTTTCTTCCTTGCTTGCTAGCTTGAAGTAAAAACCACCAGTTCTTGAGGATGCCGAAGGCCACAAGTGATGCGAAGCTCCTCATCCAGTCCCTGAGTAAGGCCTATGCTGCCACACCAACAAATCTTAAGGTAACCTGATTTCATTTTCCCCATCACAGCCAAACAAGTATCAGGAGGCACGGCACTCACACACCCTAGCAGCAAAACCAGACTACAGCCATCCAAAGCCGTTTGCACCTAGCCCCCATGTGTGGGGGTGGGCACCTGATACAACTCCGTTTTGTTTCCGTTATGGTAATGGAAATGGGGGCCTCGCTCCTTTTGCAAAAAAAATTTCCTCCTTTTCTCTAGGAGTGCGCTGTGCACTTCTCCCTGTGTCCGCCAGGTGTTTGTTCGCTGGTTTAGCGGGCATCGGACGCGTCCGACAGTGAGGATGGCCGCCGTCGGACGCTCATCAGACGCCATCCGAAGCTCCTCGCTATCGATTTCCTCCTTTATCGGACGCCGTCCGGTGCGGATCGGACTACGTCCGACAGGGACAGTGCAATCCGTCGGCCATCTAGGGACTTAGCCAAAATTTCCATCTCCGGCCTCATCGGACGACGTCCGGTGATCCATCGGACATCGTCCGACAGTAACTGTGCGGAGGCCGTCTAGGGACTTAGTCGTTATGAGCTCATTCCTTGGGAACTTGGCGCTGTCGGACCCCGTTCGAAGAGAGTCGGACGTCGTCTGACAGGGACGGTGTTTTCGGCACTTAGCCAAATTTTGGCTTGGGCTCATCGGACGCCGTCCGATGGGGCTGAAATTTTTGCCCCACTTGAACTTTCGCTCTACCGACTTCGCCCGACATCACACCTGGGGTTGTGGGCTTACCTTATCGACTTGTAAAATCGGCGGGAGGTTTAGATCTCTTGGGCGGGAAGTTTCGCTCCTAAAACAAAAAAACATCTGACTTGGGTTGCTTAGAGGCTACAAAACCCTGGACAGCTGGACCCGAAACCCTGGACAGCTGGACCCCCAAACCTTCTCGACCCTGAGACAGGTGTACTCGCTCTAGATGTTCGCTCAAGACTAACACGTGGCACTCTCAGAATCCCCATGAAAACCACGGCTGATGTTTCTGGACCTGTGCTCAGTGGGACCCTGCAACCAGAGAGATGTAGTTGAGCTAAAGACGCACACAAGGAAATCAGAAGAACTATAAGAACAAAAGGCCTTTATCCTAGGCGTTCCAGCTGTACGACCTAGTTGCCATCAATTACCAAAATCAATCAGCCCATGGGAGGCTTGATCTTACAGATGGTTCTCGGTTCCGGTAGTCTCCGTGTCTTGAACCGGTTCCGAAAGACTTCGGCTGATTGGCTCGTAGTCGTCTGGTGTTAATCCAAACTGGCTAAGGAGAAATTTGTCGTACAGAGAACGACCATCAGCCATTTCGGGAAGCTGTCTACACATGAAATAACAAAACAACACTTAAATTAGAAGAAAGAAAGGGAAAATCAAATATATAGCAAACAAATATATGGATATATATCAACCTCACAGGATCACACCAACAAGTATGAAAGTCAGAAATATTTTTCTGAAATATTTCGAACTTTGCCCAAATTTACAATTAGCAGCGCGTTTCTAGCTCACAAATTGCAAAAACGCAATGCACACAGACACTCAAGAGAGAATGGGTGGGAAGGGTGGCTGGCAGAAGAGGGGGTGGCTACCTATTTATAGAAAAAAAAAATTGAGATTTCTTGGAATTGTTTGCTTTTTTTATAAATTTTTAGAGGTCCAAACGGCTATATTGCAACGGTATAAAAAAGCGAACCGAACGAACCGAACAGTTCGGCCCACCCGGTTTGCTGCCACGCGTCGAGCACCGGTGTTGCCACGCGGCCTGCTGGGCGGGAAAATGGCACGGGGGCCGGAGCTAGCAGCCATGTGGCGAAGGCCCGTTGGCCGACCCAGGCGGCAGGCCGGCGCGTGGGGGACAATGGGGCTCCGCGTGGCCAGGTGGCGAGCTGCCACGCGCCCGCGCACGTGCTGTGGCCTGTGGCGCTGTGCCGGCGTGCCGCTGTCTGTGGCAGCCACAGGCGTGTGGGCCCGCGTGGCATAGGCGTTGGGTTGTGGACCGGAGCGAGGACGGGCGGGCGGCCGAGCGGGGAATGGGTGAGCGGGGCGGGCGATTTGAATTCAAATTTTGTAGCTACAGTAGAACGGGCCTAACAGGCCGAACCGGGCCTGTTCGGTTCGCATAGTAACGAACCGGGCCGTTACTATGCGAACCGAACCGTGCCGGCCCGACGGGCTGCATGCCAGGTCCAGGCACGGTTCGGGGGAACAAACCGGGTCGGCACGGTTCGTTTTGTATGCGAACCGAACCAGGCCGGCCCGACGCACAGTACCGGGCCGCCCGGTTCGGCCCAGTTGATTCGGCCCATATGGCCAGCTCTATCTCCTGCCACTCACGTCCGTGCTGTTTCGGCGGTCACGGCCGCGTCCACGCGGATTTCAATCGCCCAGGTGCAGCAGCGGAATAGCCTCTGCGCATGTAGGTCGCTCCTCCCGGAGGCAACTACGATCCCTCACATAATGTATGTGCTACTACATCTCTCACTTCTACCCATTACCATAGCTGCACTTCAATGTTGTAGCCATAAAAAAAACTATATCTGCTTCGTACACCATCAAATTTCTTTACATCTGCATGCTTTGAAGTCATCAAATTAGCCACCTGCTTCATTCAAAGTGAAGTTTGGGCTCTCCACTCTCCAGGGGACATATCCAGTTAAATGCTTCAATTTTTAGACATCTTTTCACATTAGAGGCTGCAGTTTTTTTTTTGAGCAAACGGGTAGGAGAGCTGCCATGTATTGATCGACAATAGGAGAAGAAAGAGGTGGGGGGAGACATTGGCCTCTCCCCCCATGAGCCGAATGGGACAAAATTAACTAATTACAAAACGAGGAGAGGCTGCCGTGTTGTTCGTCTCATTTTGCTTGCTGCAGTGTTGTTCTCATGCGTATCCTTATTGAAAACAATGCGCCTGAATATGAAACCAAAACACATAATATGGTGTACAAAGAAATATTAAACGATGTATCATGTCAAGTTATTAATCCTAGCTGAGGTATGACCTAATACCCCCTTGCATATACCTACCTTACATTTAAGTTTATCTTATTTATTACATTGAGTTTACTTGCTTAAATGGATATAATGATGTCTTCATTCTTGACCTTAGCCTGACACCAAACATGAGCACCCAATGAAGAATAAATATCTACATTTTGATGCTTTCATCTACCTACTATTTCTTCTATCAGTCCAACATCCATTTAGTTCTACAAGGTACATTTCGATCTTTCCAATATGTCTATTTCTCTGTACAATTTACAATATGCTACATTGCATTGTGGGTTAGTAAGAACCTAAAATAAGCGGCGCATACATATGGTAAGCTACTTTAGCGATGTCTCGTTTGTTCTAAAACAAAAGAACGATTTCTCATTGAGCTGTATCAATATCCTTGAATTTATCTCCTTCGTAGCCGCACATAGATCATCTTGCTTACAAAAACTTAGTGTTTGAACAATGACCAAAATACTCTCTGCCCTTTCATCTTTTTCCCCATGGCAAGAAATTACCTGCAAATTTCCAGTAAAACATGTCTTCCATTTGAGCTGTTGAATTAAAACCATCAAAGATAACTTTCACAATGCGTCTACCAAAAATTGGTAAGGCAAGCAGCTGATGTAGGTGTAGATATATAACTCATTTCCTTTTTCTAAAAAAAAAAAGAATTGCAGGTCTGCAAATGTGATCCTATCATGCATGATGCAACACCTTTAGAGAATGAAAAGATGGATGACACCTATTTTGATCAGAAAGGAACCCGAGAGAACACAACAGCCAGCAGTTTCAGAAGATGGCACCAAACATGAGAAGTATTATCACCTACTATTGACATAGAGCTTACACTTGGTTCTCAGTTCGACGGTCCACATGAACTGGGACAATGAATTGCACGGTTGTATGTTTGTGAATTCAAGCAAAACGCATGAATCGAATTGGAGAGGTCCCTTTCCATGCAAACGCACCGCTTTCCCAAATGAGTCCATCGGACTTCAGTAATAACAGCAGGGAGTACTTTCAAGTTCAGCAAACAAGCCAAACTTAGAACAGTGTACTTTCAGTTTCAGCAAAGAAACATGGTAAAATTTGCCATGTACATGAGATGCTTTTTTAGAACTATCATCAAATTTGTGTGTGGACTATTATAGCATACGTACGAACACCTTTTTTTTTGTTTATACTAGTCTTTTCCATGTTATTTATCTATTCATGTATATTTATACAGTGTATGCTAAAAAAGCTAAAAACCACGGAAGGCCTCAAACTATCTCAGTGCATTGGAGGCCAGCTATCTCTACTGGAGGCAAACACCACGATTTCTCAAAGGAAAGTTTTCTTAGTTACTCAGCTATTACCTACCTGTCATGCTTTCATTTGTGTAAAAGCACAATATGTTATACCATACATAATTTGGTTATTTCTCATAAAATACTTAGTAATATGACCATTATGATATAGGCTTAATATTACCATTCATATGTTATTGGACCTGCGCAAAGTGCGGGAGTCTCACCTAGTTATCTAGAACAACAGTATGGCACGGATCCTCCTATTTCTCACAATCGCAAGGACTAAGTCATTCCTAACTAGTAAGAGTCTAGCAAAAGCTAAGCCCCAATTTTTCCTTTTTGACAAAAGCATCACTCTGAATTGGCCACGCTGACAGCACAAGCTCTGACCGCTCTCCATGCCATGCCGTCGTCAGAAAAAACCGTGTTACTCATAATGAAGGCCCTCTTCGATTTGCGGTTTTGTTTGAAACCAAACTTTATTACTTTTACACACTAACATTTTGTAATAATTTCTTCGAGACTTCGTAGCATACTTAAAAATCTTGTAAAATTTTATAAATAATTTTAAATTTTCGTGCCCTTTTCAAAAGGCTCTCAGCTTTTGACTCAACCAAACCGTACCACAAATTAAAGAGAGCCCAAATGATGTAAAGACTTCTACGAAAATCATGCTTGCTGTAAGAGCAGAAAATGCAACACACACAATGAATGAACTAGCTACTCGATCAGGCAGCGCAGAAGAGAAGAATGCTAAGCGAAAGCATATATATCTCAATGAGCCGTAACAACGGAACTAGGACGAAAATAACTTTCTAAATTTCTTGTGCTTGATGTCCAGGTCCAAACAGAACCAGATTTCGTCTCGAAACAGAAACAACGAACAAAAGAACAGAGTATTTGTGATGATCCACCACAGTATCATCGTTCGACAAAATCACCTAAGCATAGGGGACGGTCAGAATTTACTCTCCATCAGCTCTCAGGAAGGATGCTGCAGGGAACCAATGGTGTCCAAGCATTATACAGGAGCAACTCATGGGAATGTAAAGGATCCACCAATCTGCGAGTTGTTCTGGGACGGCGGGTTGATGGCGACCCACAGAAGCGAGATGGTGATGGCAAGGAGGCCAGACCAGACGAAGACGATGGTCGGTGTCCGCCCCCTCCTTCCCATCAGGCCCTTGGCAAACGGATACAGGTGAGCCAGCACCCAGAAGCTGAAGAACACACCACCCAGGAGCTTGCTCCACTGAGGAATTGAGCTGTATATCGTCCGGCTGAACCCAACAGCAATGGCAATCAGGTTCACCATCATGATGACGATGGGCGGGATCATAAGCGACGTCCACTTCACGATGTAGAGGTCAGCAAACTCGTCGTCCACGTCGTCACCACCAGATTTGGATGTCAGTGTGAAGGAGATCTCAATGCCAGCAATCACCTTTAGAAGACCCTGAAGCACAGCAGCAAGGTGAGCACTGGTCCCTCCAATAAGCCAGAATTGCTCGTTCCTCCACCAATCCTCCAAGTTGATGCCTGACCACTTGATCTCAAGCACAGCAAGCAAGCACAGCGTTATGGTGATGGTGAGCAGATAGGTGAGGAAGGTCACATCGAGCCTCTGCACAATGAACTGCCCAGAAAAGAGGGACAGTGCTGGCAGGAAGCAGTAAACAATGAGGAAGAACGATGTGAAGGGATAAATGCCAACATTCAGGTAGGCAATCCTCTGAAGAAACTTCATCCTTCGGCTCGCGAGCAGGGCGTTGTTGCGGGAGAAGAAGATTTCCACTGAACCAGTAGCCCACCGTAGCACCTGGTGCAGACGGTCAGTAAGGTTGATTGGTGCGGTGCCACGGAAAGCATCGCGCTTAGTGACACAGTAGACTGACTTCCATCCACGGTTGTGCATCCGGTAACCTGTGACAACATCTTCTGTGACTGAACCATAGATCCATCCGACACGCTGACCCCACTCAGTCTTGTCTTCATACCAGCATGAGATGACACTAATAGCCTCGGCAACTGTGGAAGCATCAAGGAGGTCACGAGGAACAGTGAGGGCACCAGGAGGACGGCCATTCTTGATACCAGGGTGATCAGCAAGCGGGCGCCCTTGGAATTCAGCAATAGGAATGGAGTTGATGAGAAAGTTTGAGTTACCAAACTTCTTGGGAAATGTTGACAGGTTCATCTCCTCATCATCAAAATCTGCCATTCGTAGAGCCCGTGTCTCTTCAGATGCAACTGAGGTAGTCTTGCGTCTCTGGGGGAAGCAACAGCTGCAGAAGCCACTGTGTTCCTTGGAGCGTGGAGGGTCAAATCCATATAAAGCAATGCGGCGGAACAGACAACCAGTGCCAACATAGACTGGTCCCATGATACCATCCAGTGCGCGCATGTTGACATCAAAGAAGACTGTGTTGTGGTTAGCATAGCGATCTGATGGATCAATGCCCTCAAAACGTTGTGGGAACTGGACATAGCCAATGCGGTCACCACCACGGTCCATCATGAAGCACATGCCTTCACGGAAAGCTTGTGAGTTGTAAACATAGTGATCACAATCAAGGTTGAGGATGAAAGGTCCATTCGACATGACAGCAGACGAACGAACTAGAGCATTCATTGCACCAGCCTTCTTGTTGTGGTCATAGCCTGGGCGCTTCTCTCGGGACACATAGACCAGCATTGGCAAACGGATGTCAACATCAGTAAACTCAAGAGGTCTGCCTTCTTCGCCACTACTGCCAAACAAGGGATCATCACTAGGAGGTTTCAGCATTACCTGAAGCACAGAAAAAAAGCGATTAAAAGGGTGTATTTTCCCCTGTTCACTACTGTATAGAGACGCAGCAAATCAACATATTATTACATATAACATCAAATACTAAAAACCATGTGTATGAGGCCGTTCCAAAGAAAATCTGCCACTCATGACAACCTGCACTACTGTTGATATGTGGCCACCTATCTTGCCCATCTACCAGTATTGAAGCAGAATACTTCCATACCAAAGACGATCAACCCATCTCAAGAATAAAACATTCTATTTTTAAGTATAGAGGCCACATTTCAACTGATACATAACGAGCGCTTTTTAAGAGAAAATATAAAAAAGCGAGGAGAAGAAAGGTAATGAAAATATCTACCTGAATTATTCCAGCATGGTCACCCCGAGAATGCTCAGCAGAGGGTTGAATCCAGGTACCAGGCCAATGTGTGCCATCCGCCATCCAGGTAGCTTTAGCAATTATAACAGGCTCCACCGCATCGTCAAGAGCAGCCTCTCGCTGCCTCTTCATGGCCTTGATATCCTCTCTGGCATTGTATGCGTCTGAACGGCGGCGGATCGAGTCAGGCAGCCCATTGGTCCTGACCTTGAACTCATCATACTCCCTCTTGACCCTCCTTCTGTCCTTGACAAAATCCGGTCGGACCTTGTTCTTGTATGGGTCCTTCTTCAGGTTAAAGTAGCTCTCTGGATTGCGAGGCTCAATGTCATGTTTGCGACAAAAAGGAACCCACATGTTAGCAAAGCTAGCAGCTTCAGCCATTGCTTCAAATGTCAGGAGAGCACCTCCATCATCAGAAACATAGCAAGAAAGCTTCTCAACAGGGTAGTCAGCAGCAAGGATAGACAGAATAGTATTTGCTGTGACCAGTGGAGGCTCTTTCTCTGGATCAGCAGTGGACACAAATATGTCGAGCCCCGGCAGGTCTGATCTACCAGTAGGGTTTGATGGTGTTGGAGTCTCAAACTTGTCTTTCAGGACAGCGAGGTCAGTTGCTCGGTTGACAGGGCACAACTTTGGCAGTTGGTCCAACAGCCAAGAAAAGCCAAACCAGAGCTCACAAACAACAGACATTCCCCACAGCCATATAGCGTCCTCATTTTTGTGCTTAATTCTCCACATGAGGAAAAAACCAAGGACGACCAAGCGGATTAGAACAAGGAGCCTGTAAGAAACAATAATACCAATGTTAGCACACAGGACGCTGTTACAAAAATTGCATGATCAGATCTTTGATCATTAAAACCAAGGAGAACGAGAAAATGTTTCTGCCAATGTAAGTAGCGGTTGTGTTAAAGGCAGAGGGTGTCATCTAATCAGCAGAGCTTGAACACTAAACACCAATTCTACAAATTTTACAGAGAAGTGATGGTGAAAATTGTCATAACAAATTCAATAGAGAAATGATGGTGAAAATTCTCATAAGTCATAACAAATTCAACAGAGAATCAATGGAAAAAATTGTCATATAAATTTTGACCATATTTTTTTGGAAGCCAAGAGAGACAAGAACAAGTAGCACAGATCTAGCAACTCACCAAACCTACTAGTTTATCAAATAGACTTACGATAGAACAACCGGCACTAATCTACTGATCCATGGTGAAACAAAGTTTAACCTTAAATGCACCATAAGATTAATCAAATCAAGTCCATCATAAAACAATAAATTTCCTATGTGTGATCAAGGGATCAAACAAGTCTCGCATGCGCACATGAATCAGAGCATGAACAGATATGCAAATATGCAATGCAAGCCATACACCTCTATGAAGTAAAAAGAATATGGCCATATACCTGTATGGGCTAAGGATGCCAGCAGGGATCTTCAGCTTCCGAGTGAGCGGTCTCCATGGCCTGCTTGTGAACTCTGCCGGCTGCCCGTCGGCTCCACTCAGCCCGCCGCTTCCTCCGCTTTCCACCTCGTTCTCCTTGGGCCAGATGGCATTCCCATACCCATAAGTTCCCTTGGTCTCAAACAGCCACCGGTTTTGATCCCAGTCGCCGGTCTGGCTCCTGGTCATGGCCTTCTGCGACCGCATTATCGACAGTCGCCTCTCCATCCTCGAGGCGGGGACGCCACCGGGCGGCGGAGGAAGCGACAGCGTCGGCCTCGCCCCAGCCATGGCCCCGGCGCCACCGACCAAATCCTCCAGCTCCGTTGCCTTGTAGGGCTCATTGCAGCCGGGGCACGCGGCGCCGGCGTTCTTGACGGCGTCGCCGAAGCAGTCGGCGCAGATCTTGAAGTCGCACTCGCAGGGCAGTATGTCCTCGCCGCGCTCGTCGCTCATGACCTTGCCGTCGCAGCCGTTGATGGCGCAGGAGGAGCCCTTGGCGCCGGCCATCTGCGGGTGGATGGCTTCCGACTCGATCACCTTGTCCATGAGGTGGGCGCGCGTGACGCTGTTGAAGCCGCCGGTGAAGAGCGAGTTGGAGACGTACTGCTCCTCCACCCGGGAGGAGATGGCCGGGTCCATCGGCTGGTTGTCCGGCGTCGGCGGGATGTGCACGTGGTAGCTCAGAAACTCCTGCCGGTCCGGCGAGAAGTCGCCGCTGTTGCCGGCCGCGCCGTCGAGGTCGTCGTGGGAGTAGCTCACGTAGCGCCCGGAGTGGGTGCGGCGGGCGAAGGTCACCATCGGCCGGTCGCCGCCGCCGCCGGGGGCCTGGGCGCGGCCGTTCTCGCCGGAGTAGGACATGCGCGAGAGGCGGCTGCTGTTGCTGTGGCGGAGGAAGCCGCCGCCGCCGCTGCCGCCGGAATCCATGGCGTCCATGAAAGACACTAGTGTGGCTATGGATCAATCACCGGTTGATCTGCGGAGCAAGCACGAGAGCAAAATCAAAACCCAATTTCTTTTTCACAAGCGAAAATCTATGTAAATTAAAAAAATGGGAGGCTTGTGCCCAAAGATTTGAACTTTTAGACACGGTATATGCACTTGGTTTAAGCAAATCAGACAGCGAGCAAAAGGCAAGGCTAAAATCTCGGGTCAGACCAAGATTCAAACTTTCGCAGCAACACGACACACCGCAATGACGACGGAGGCGAACAAATCTAACCAAAAAAACAAAAAACAATCGCTTTTGCCCACAATCCGAAGCAAGAAACACCAAAAAGAAAAAACCCCAGCGATTTAGCCCAACCCAAACGCACACTCCCCCTCACACCCGGCAACCAAATCAAGAAGCGATCGGAAGAGACGAACCAGCGGCGGCGGATCCTCCTCCTTACCGTTCCACTCGAAATCAAGAACCAGTCGGAAGAGATGAACTCGCGCGAACTCAAAACACAGAGCTGGAGCAATGGCGTGGTGCTCGCCGCCCTGGTATGAAGGGAAGAGGGAGAGGGGAGGCTCTTTATATGCAATGAAGGGAAGGAGCCCTGGAAGAGGAAGGGGCCGCTTTGGAGGGGGCGATTGGCGATTGGGGTCTGGAGTTTGGTAAGCTCTCCGAGTATGGAAGAGGAGACGAAGTCCGCAGGAAAGGAAGGAGGAGGAACAAGAAGGGCAAGGGACACGCAGAAGCGCCGCAACACGCATCACATGGCACATGGGGACCCGAGCCGGGGTTTTGCCAAAAGAATTCAAAACGGAAGAGGGGGAGGAGTTCTGTTTATTCGTTTATTTATGTACTGCCGAGATGGCAAGTATGAGCATTTCTTTGTTTACATAAAAGGCTTGAAAGCTTCCTCTTTTTTATTATCGCATGGAGAGCTTCCAGGAAAGGAAGCAGGCAGAGGCAGCTGGTGCCTGCGTGACTTCCGGTGATGGGTAGGGGTGGAAACAAGCCGAGTTCGAGCCGGCTCGCTTCGTTACCGAGCTGGAAATTGGGTTTGACTCGGCTCGTTGGAAGCTTGCGAGCTACTCGTGAGCGCTCGCGATCCAGAGAAAACATTGGTCTCCCAACATTTTAAGTCATTAACCATTTTAAAATATAAGTTAACATCGTGCATATGAATATAAAAATGACTTGTACATGTATATGTGGGTTTTAGTCTATTTTATGGATCTTTTAGCAATAGGATATGTCATTTTCTAATGTTTGAGAAATGGAATAATTAGCATTAGCATATAAACGAGCCAGAACGAACCGAGCCCGAGCGAGCTAGCCTCCGGCTCGGCTCAACTCGTTAATGGCCACGAGCTAAAAATGGGGCTCGGCTCATGCTTATTTACAAACGAGCCGAGCGCCGAGCCTAAGCAACTCGCGAGCTTCGGCTTTTCAATTTGTTCTCGGCTTTCCAATTTGTTCTCTTTTTTCCATAAAAAGGGGAGTAACCCCTAATTTCCATTACCAAAATAGAAAAAATAACTTTCCAATGTGTTCTACGAGTTTTTTCTTTTCTTGATTGATTTGCTGTGTCAGCAACGGAACGGAAGGGATGATTGTGTTCCGATGTTACCATGGTGTGTGTATGGCGCATCTGGCTATTTTATTGAAAGGTTTATTTTGGTACGGTGGTAAAATAAGCTGCTAAAATATGCGGGACGTACTAGATGGTACATAGGTCGATGGAAAAAACGATGATCCGAAATGGAATACGAAGTTCTCTCGGGCGAGATCTCCATTGTTCTCCATTATTTCAGCTTGTTAATAATTTTACCTAAGTGCTTCATCCATTGTGAAATAATAGTTGTTTTTAGACATTGACACAGTCTCCAAAATACAATTTTGATAAAAAAAAACCTTTTAAAAAATTATTAATAATGCATTAAAAATTGTAATACTATGAAAGTTATTTCCAAGACAAATCTATCTTTACGATTTTTATGTTCTCAATTTTAAAAGTTGTCTATAAATAAAGTTTGGGACCGACTAAAACGCAGGCGTCTGCGTTTTGCGTTTCGTGCAGGCGCTCCATTTTTCAGTACGATTGTATAGAAAATTCACCACACAGAAGTACTGAAAAACAGAGAAAAAAAAAGTGAAAAAAACTCCGTAAGCTATAAAAACGTACACGACGCCGCGTTTTGCCGAGGAAGAGAGCAGTTGCGTCGGTGGTGCAGCGGCGTCGGCGACGAGCACGCGACGTCGACGGCGAGCGCGCGGCAGCAGCGTCGCGCAACCAGTGTGGGGCAGCAGCGTAGCGGCTACGCATACGAGCGACGTCGGCGGCGCAGCAGCTAGCAACGCCGGCGGCGAGCAGCGGCGGCGAGTGCAGGCGTCCGCATGGGAGCAAAGTCCATAAAGTTTTAAGGTGGAAGGTAGCGTTCGGACGTCCTGCGCAAGCTTATTGGATCGGACGCGCCTCGGCCGTCGGATCACCGGCAACGAGCGCATCCGAGCGCAGCCTCGCCCAACGTGCACGAGACGCAGCAAGGCGTTGGCTAAATGTGCAGTTGATAATTTTTTAATTAAACTTATGATTTTTGTATAAAATTAAAACAGTGTTCAAAATGCATGAAATAAATTTCAAAATTCTTCTAAAATCGAGGGCAACCCATTTTAAGCAATTGTACTATTTCATAATGGAAGAAAATCATCCAACATATTTAAGCAATTTATTTCAGCATCATGCTCATGTAAGTATTTCAATAAATAATTAGATATGCTATGTCTGGAGAACAACCCTTCGTATGTTCCGATAAGTTTGACGGCAAGCATATGACCTAGCGAACATCGTAAAGAGTGAATGGCACAAATATCTATCATTAAAAATATTTAAGTGACGATAATGCATTAGTATTTCACTACAATTGTTCAGTGTATTGATCAGTCAAATAATCAAATCAGCATAGTTTACAAGGAATCAATATGGTTTAGACACGTAAAGGAAACCGTCTCATCTGATTTTGTGCCACAAGACCAATTCGTCTCAAAACTTGAAAGTTTAGAATCTAAATTGACACTTTTTCTAATTATTATCAGATTTGCTAAATAGTAGCCACATGCTTTTTCATTTTTTTTTTAGCTGTCAAATACTTTTTCCATTTTACCTATACCATTTTTACACCTAGTTCGTTAGTGAAAATTTAATTATTTTATATTAAAAAAACATATTTGTGTATATAAGCTAATATTATTTTTAAAATTTTTCATTTATTGACTAGTTTATTATTAACTTTGCTAGAAATAAATAATTTTTTTGTGAACTACATGGATATATTTTATAAGTTCCAATAGAATTTGGTGTGCATATTTTTTATTGTCTTTTAATACGTGTTAACTAGTCTTGGATATATCAGTGCCAAAAATCTAAAAACCAACTATTGCCTCCTTTTTTTATTTGACTTCTTTAACTTTTGGACACGCTTTTAACCATCCGTCTTATTAAAAAGTTAGTGCAAATATGCAAAAAATATAAGCCATCCTTAAAGTACCTTTAATGATAAAATAAATCACAACAAAATAAATGATATTTATATAGTTTTTTTGAATAAGACGAATGGTCGAAAACATGTCCGAAAATCAAAGGCGTCAAATAAAAAAGAACGCAGTGAGTATTTGTCACTACGTTAGTCCCATTTATTATACCATCCTGGGTTTCTAGCACTGTAACATTTTGTGGATCTCCCCAAAATATTGTGTTGAACATTGGGATTATTTCTACCAAGGGAGCAAAGAAATTCTGATGCTCCAACAGAATCTCGTCGTGGTTCTCGTTAGAAGAAATTTCTTTTTGCATTCCCTTTAGAACGAGATTCTCTCTCCCTTTTCTTCATAAATTTCTTCGAAGGGATGCTGTTGGAGATGGTAGGAAATGACGGGAACAAATGTGGAGAAAAGAACGGGGAAGGGAATGAAATGAAGGGACTATGGTTGGAGATGATCTTAGCAGCGTGGATGCTCATGCTCTTAAGTTCGCCGTTGATTCCGGTGATCTTTTGAAATTGATGGCGACAAGTTTGCTCCAGAAATATAGCCAGGCGGCGATAGGAAGCCGCTGCTCGATCGTAGGCAACCGGCCAGTGAAGAAAATGGATTGACATGGAGCCTACAAATAAAATTAAGGAGTCGCTGCTCGTTTCTTAGCTGGCCTGGTTCGTTTTTTTACTCAACAAATGCTTGTGCATTTTCGTAGTTATTTTCTAAGATGTTGAATTTTTTTTTTATAATTTTTGTTGCGACAGCAATAACAAGAACAACTTTTAGGTTCCAGCTGAAAAATTATGGTAGGTTAGAAATAAAACCTATTAGAAGTCACTAATTTTTTTTAAAAAATAGAGCTACAAAGAGGATGGAAAATTATATCATAGTTCAATCACATGAATTGCTAATTTCTATGCATCCCTATCTAAGACTAAGGGTGTGTTTGGTTGTATGTATCAGGTTGAACATGTATAAAATGATACAAATGAGATGGTTATACATGGTATGATTCATATAGGATGTTTGGGCCGGCCCTCTTTGATACTCTGTTTTAGTTTATTTTTAGTTTTTGTTTAAAATTTTTGTTATTTTTGCACATACCATTCACTGTAACATTTTAAAATAATATTTTCACAACTTTCTAGAGTTTTTTTTTCTCAAAAAACATTAAAATATTTTCTAATAATTTGTTTAGTCTTTGCATACCCTTTTTAAAGGTCATCAAAATTTCTAGCTACAATAGAAACTAAACAAAACAGAGAATCAAAGAGGATGAGATGACGCGATCGTACAATATTTTGTTTGGTTCTCGTATGAGATAGTGTTGGATTGTTCACGTATTTAATTATTATTGAATAAAACTTTATGCCTTCGGAAATATGATTTTATTTTGGAACGGTCAAACCATATTAATTTTAAGTTCAGCATTCGAATCGAATTTTAAATTCGGCATTCAAACCAAATTTAATATTCAAATTAGATTTTTAAATTCAAATCTAACTCTAAATTCAAACTAGATTTAGCATTTGAAATTTATATCAAATGCAAATAAAAAATTGGATTTTAAATCTGGACCAAAAAAGAAGGCCTTAAACGCGGTTTCCTTGTTCCATCTGAAAGAATACGCGTCAGCAATATAAAATCAACAGCATCACCGTGTCTCTTGTGTGCGCTGACAGAGACCAAATCCGCGTATTAGTTAGAGGCAGATTAAAATCTTGAGGATCATTCAGCGTTCATCTCCTAGTGGTCCCAGGCTGAGCTCGCCCGTTCAACGCTCAGCTCAGGCCCAGGAGCCCAGGGTCTTCGGCTACTGGTGTGGAAAGCATCGACTGCATCGCCATCGCCGATCCTCTCAGATTCAGAAACAAACCATCTAAACCTGTCGATTAGCTACCACTCCCAACTGTCATGCAGGGTGGATTATATTAGGAGTTTTACAAGCCATGATGCCAAACCTCTCCAAGTTAAACTGGATTAATATAATGAATTCCATTTAACCCGGCCTGACGCACCATTAGCTACTCGCAAAGGGGTCTATATATATGGACAGTTTATTCGTTAGCTTAACTGAACAGATGCCACCGAAAAACTAAAGCTTTAGATTGAGATGAATGATGACCAAAGCTCATTTTATTGCACTATTAAAGTTTTTTTAAAAAAAACTAAAGGAAAGCCATTTTGTTCGAGAGATAAGAATATATGCACCAGCTCAAACGAGAGCAAAACACCACAATAACCACTACAGGGAGTAAGCCAACACAATCTCAACCGAAGACTCCAACTACGGAAAAAAAAATTATTAGGCTACTCCCTAAGAGGAGAGGCCACTCTCTATTATTACAACGATGACAACAACAAAAGGAGGGATAGAAAGGGTTAAAGCCTTAAGAAGAAGCAACAATGCTCAACATTGAACGTATCGAGCATGCTGATGACTGAAGACAAGTGGGTGGGAGGCCTCAATAACCCAATAATTGATCTTGCCATCCTTACTAATATATCTCATCTCTTTTCAGTAAATCCACACTATCTCACAATCTAGCAATGGGAGCCGAACGACATGACGATGTTTTCGCATGAACTAGCTTAGATAAAGCCATCAATCATACTACTTTGGTGCTAACCCCATGAGCTTTTTCAAATCTTCAACGTTAGGGCATTGCATTGAGAAATGAGATAAACCTCTTAGGAAGCCACAATTTATGTGATCCCATCATCCCGCAGATGTGACTTTAATTGATAGGAGGTGGAGATCCGCTTCCACATCAAGCGAGGATGACATCGACTCCTCAGTCTCAAGGAGAGGAAGAGAAAGGGAAAGAGACACCCCATCTCCCAGCAAAGGCAACGTCGACACCTCACGTTGAGGAACATGAAGAAGAGGGTCATCCACTCCGATTTCAAGCGTAGGCAACTCTGACTTCTCAGAGAGGGGTTCAACGACATCATAAGGAACTTCAAGGCATTGACAAGGGGGATGGACCTCAAACTGGTGCAACTATCAAGGTTCACACTAAGATATTGATTGGGGAAGAACGCCATTGATAGGGCTCCGGGCAAAACATGGAGCTTCTCATAGACATCACGAGCAACATCTATGGCCAAATCCAGCAAAATCGACACACTGAAGGACACAATCATCATGTGTCATTTGGCCACATTCTCTTTCTTTTCTTGAATGCATGCAACATTCTTCTTCAAAAGAGGGCAAGAATCCCCACGAGAATGTGGAGGTGGAGCACACGAAGATGGTGGGGGCGAGCAACTAGCTTGTAAAGGTGGGCACTATGATGACACAAGCGGGCAACATGGCCAAAGCCCTAGAAGTGGAGGCAACAAAGTGGATACCAACACTCTGAAACATGATAATATGAAGTGAGGCACATACATCATTTGCAAATAATTGGGAAGAAGCTTATGTAGCCTTTGAAGCCACCTTATGCACTTTGAACTATTCCAGAGGAGAGCCAGTAAGAGCACTCCAACATCCACTAAGACAAAGCTCGACCCAGCTCTTGTCATCAGCCACAGATGATCCCATCTCGCTGCTAATGGTGGAGGGTAGGACATGTGGCATCGAGTTGGCGTCACATCTAGGGATGGTTGAAGTGCGGGAAAGTGGCATTGGTGTTTGCTGAGTCTCCCGAGGCTCCTTGCACCTTCGCAATGGCATCAAGGGTGGTGGAGTGATGACGATAGCCCTTCTGCTTAGTGGTAGGGATCTTACTACTAAGACGCCTATAGACAAGGTTGGCAATCTTCTTAATGATCTTGACGTCGGAGGCACACAAATCTCGTTGAGCTTGCGAAAGATGCCCCCGTGTTCAATGATGGCAATGCACTACGTCAAAACCACACAAGGGAGACACCATATAGGTGGCGGGCCAATGAGTCCCGTCACTAAAAACTCATTAGTGACGGGTTCAATAATTGATCCCTCACTTATGTGGCCTTGGATCGGGACTGGGTGCCAACCTCATACTAATACAAAGTCATCAGTGACGGGTCATAATATTACTGACATGTTAAAACCGGACCCATCACTTATATTTTTGAGTAATTAGTGACAGATGATAAATAGGCTCGTCACATATGAGTTATTGGATTTGGATCCAAACGGGTAAAGACTAGCCAGTCTCTCCTTCACTTCCATCCATTCACCCACCACCTCCTTCCTCCCGATCGAACTCCCACCTTCTCCTGGACCGCCAAAGACAACCCCGCACCCCTCCTCTCCCGCCCCAACCCCCGCATCCAACGCGTCATGCCCTCCACCACCACCGCCGCCGCCGCCGCTCCTCCTCCTCTCCCGCCATCACCGCGCGCCTCCTCTTGCGTCCTCTGCCTAACCGGCCTCTCTCTCTCTCTCTCTCTCTCTCTCTCTCTCTCTCTCCCACAGAAGGCGGTGGCCAAGGGGGTTTGCGGGCTGGCGGCGCTTGACAGTCGGTTCGGAGGGGCAAGGCGGCTCAGCCAGGGCAGAGCAGAGGTGGACTAGGCCGAATCGAGCTTCTCCAGTGGCGTAGCCAGCAACGAGAAGACTGAATCAAGGTGCACGCTCAAAATCGATGATGAGAGGGGATGATTTGTGTGCGAATTGTTCGATTTGGTCCGTTATACATCCAAGAACGTGTTGATTTGGTTCGATTTGAACCGATTTGGACCGGAAGTGTTCTAGGGTTTGTGATTTGGACGGATTTGGTAAAGTGCTTGTAGGGCCTAACATTAGTGCATACTACATACTGTATGAAATAAGAATCCAATGATTCACCTTTGCCTAACAGATCTTAATGTCCTATTTTCCTCTGCTTTGCAATCGTTGTTGTTGACACTCAGTGACCTTGTATAGACTGCTAAAGAATTGATAAAGGAAAGGTGACTAGAGCACAATTGATGGAAACTTTGACACCTTGACAATGCATTCTCTATCATGCAAACTAACCAAAAAAAAAATCTAGTATGATAATTTATGAAAAAATAATGTGTTCACCTCAATCTAAACTGCATACCTTATATTGTAGGTGCTTGGAGTTTTTGAATGGTCAGGTGTAAATCCTATTCCCCCAGTGTTAGGTTTTGTGTTAAATATGTGTACAAGTAGGTTATATGGACTCTGTGTTATAATAGGCAGGGTTGGTTTAAAGTTAGAGTCGGACTCTTACCAGACCTCCACTATATAAAGGGAGGCAGCCCTGGTGTAACCATGACAACGACTTCATAATAGTAGCATAGGCATCAGAGAGATCGTCGGCCGGCATGTGGTTGTGACCTGGTCAGCCGGTGTGCTGCGGTATTATGGTTTGGGTAGAAGCGCCCATAATAAAAGCCCCAGATATAGGCGAAAGCTGAACTGCGTTACCAAACATTGTGTCACCTAAAGTCGTTCATGATCTTGCATTGGCGTAAATCCGAACACCCAGAATTTTTCCTTCTTCCATCCATGGTTCCAATTCAACCAGGTAGATTTTCTTCCCTGCTGGAATGGTTAATCATGTTAGTAAAGTTAGTTTGTTATTGAGCATTGGAAGACAATTGTGTACAAATTGTGTTAATCAGAACTTTTGTACTTTCTGCTATCAAATTGTTTTTGGAAATTTTTGTGTCCAAAAATTATAATTTAAACTACCCTCAAAATAGACCTGCGGATCATTCTGCTATCAAATTGCAAGTCAATGCATGTTGATCATTTTGCTAAAAACATGCTGAACACGACATACTAAATTTTTTCATAAAGATATGAACTATAATTAATCAAGTTGTTTTACCAGGATATGGATGGAGGATGGTAAGATATTTCTAATGATTTTATCCAATCTGTAGTGTAGTTTATGTAAAGTAGGACATAATAAATTTCATCAGTGGTATAATATCCATTCAAATGCAGGACGTTTGTGGAGTCACTTCAGTATGGCTTTCATTCCTATGTCCTATTTATACGGCAAGAAGTTTGTTGGCCCAATCACAAAATTGGTTATATCATTAAGGGAAGAAATACATACTCACCCCTATAAAAGGATTAACTGGAAGCAAGCACATAAATTATGTGCAAAGGTCAGTCTGCTAAGTATCTCTAACACATTTTCTACAAGTACTCTTCATAATTTCTGTTAAACGAAAAAATTTAATATATTGATTACATATTGGTAACATCACTACATAGTTGTTGAGATGTGCTCACAATACTCACAAGCTTTTGATCTTTAATGTAGTTATTTCCTATTTTCTGGTTTAAACACAAAAAAGAAAACACCAAGTCCCTGTACCTAGAATCGACTCTCACTAAATTTTATTTTTCATGTTTTCAATTTTTAAGGCTTGATTACATAAGAATATAAATTTAATTGCAGGAAGATGCCTATAATCCACATACCTGGCTTCAAGAATGCCTATCTGACTGCCTTTATAGTTTTGGAGAACCATTTCTTACACGCTGGCCAATTTCCTACATGAGAAAAATAGCTCTACAACAAATTGCTGAGTTCCTGAAATATGAAGATGAGAATTCTCAGTATATTTGCATCGGTGCTGCACACAAGGTGATGCTTTTATATGTATTCTAAAAAAAGAAAACCACAACAATAAAGCACAGGAGTGTTGAAGAAATATAGAAGTAAAGCTCTTATTGAATAACAATATTTGCTTATTACATTTTTCAGCAATGCTTCCTGATGCCTCATCCATTATGTGGATCAATGTTGTGCTTATGCAGAACGTTCTAACAAGGTCGACTCTACCGTATAAAGTATTCAACCAGTGTACATCCAAAAGCATCTATTGAAGTGAAAGATCAAGGAAACAGTTTTTCTATTTGTGTAATTTTTAACTAAAGATCAAGGAACAGTCGGTGATCAAAGTTTCTTGATGGTTTACCTTAAATTTTGGTATGATGCGATTGAAATCCATTTATATGTATGTAACTAGAGGTAATTGTAACCTATTTTAATGCTTATTATATATTTTTCCTTTTAAGTACACATCAGTGATGGGTCTAGACCTAGACCCGTCACTAATGACTATGTAAGTGATGGGTCTGGTACCAAATCCATCACTAATGACTGTGTAAGTGGAGGTTTGGACCCAAACCCGTTACCAATAGCTATTATAAGTGATGGGTCGGGTCCAGACCCGTCACCAATATAGTCATGAGTAACGGTCTGGGTTCAGACTAGTCACTTATATAGTCATCAGTGACGGGATTGGACCCGTCACTAATGAATCCACTTCAGTGACGCTTCCCGGGTAACGGGTACGAAACATGTCACTGATGATGTTGTGACCCATCACTGATGATTGTTGTGACCCGTCACTAAAAACGTTTATCCACATAGTGATGGTTTTGTCTGCAACGAAGGCATGTGACAGCCTTGTAGTAAGGAGAGCAATGACGATCATGAACGATGAAGAGCAAGTTCTGGCCGAGATGGAGGCCTGACAGGGAGGTGGAGGTGTTGGATCCGGAAGCACCACTGTGTAAGGCTGAGATCAATTAGATTTGATGGTGGCCACTTCGGTAACTAGTGGTGGAGGAGCCAAATAGATGGAACAAAACAAGTCAGATGACCAAGATGCCCATCAGCGGCTGTCCTCCACGAATCTAGAGGTTGCGAGAATCCCAAGGAGGTAACAACAATGGCTATGAGGCTCGCCAGGCGATGGTGGTCACTGGTGAAGCCATGTAGCTCGAGCTTGTCCCGTAGGGTCGACGGTGCCGGTGGTGTGAATGCGGTAACAAAGCTCCGACAGGGCCTTTTCTTGCGGAGGTAGTGGGACCTATGAACAACACACTAGTTGTTGCCCATCTAGGAGGTGGCAACAACATCCGAAGGCGACGGGATGACGATGGCTAGCTAGGAGTTGAGGAGGCGAGGGAGTGGAGGCGGCGATTGCTGGGGGTGGAGCGTGGTGGCAACTACATCAGGTGGTGAAGGGATGGGCTAACACATGGAGATGCACGTTTCGAGGGCATCAGATAAAAGGGAGGGGAAGGCTAGTGGCTCGACGGTGGTGGTAGCGGCGGTTAGAAAACCCTAGTCGCCTTTCCAGACATCGGTTGTGGTCACATGAACACCATCATGCGCATAGTTAAAGATGTGGGCCGTTTGTGCCTGCTTAAAATTCATTTTGCTCCCCCTGTCAGTCTGCCCCAACTTCCAAAGCAGGCATTATGGTACAAATGAAACGAACTCTAAATAAATCCATGGACCACTCTGCCTGCCTTTGTCAACAATCAATACATACCCATCGGCAGCTTAATTAATGTATAATTCTTGGCCTGCATCGCATCGATTTTTTTTCGATAATGTAAATTAATCCAGCCTCTTTGTCCGAAGATGTATACTGTTAGGTATTGTCGAATATGTGTAAGAGTAGGTTACAAGGACTCTGTGTTGTAATAGGTAGGGTTGGTTTAGTGTTAGAGTCGGACTCTATCCAGGTCTCCACTATATAAAGGGAGGCAGCCCTGGTGTAACCAATATGAACGACTTCATAATATTAGCATAGGCAAGAGGAGGTCTGCGGCCGGCATGTGGCCGTGACCTGGTCAGCCGGTGTGCTGCGGTATTATGGATTGGGGAGGAGCGCCCATAATCAGAGCCCCGCAGATGTAGATGAGAGCCGAACTGCGTTAACAAACATCGTGTCTCCTGGTGTCGTTCGTGATCTTGCATCGGCGCTAATTCCTAACAAGTGGTATCAGAGCTTGGTTGGCGTGGTTGCCCATGCGGAAAATCTAGGGGGAGACACGAGGTTTATGCATACACGGGCGCCGCGGAAAACGCCCTATCGGCTCAAGGTGCAGCATGGCGGCGATCGGCGATTCGATCGGTGGTGTCGGACACTTCGGGCAGGAGGCTCGAACCGTTCGATGGGCTACTGTTGGCAGGGATTGACCAGACGTGGCGATCAAGCTGACAAAGTAGCTGGTGAGGTCGGCAGGTGATGGCGACGACCTCGGCGTTTGCGATCAGACCGGCAAGCGCGGATGGATGCCGGATAGATCGGAACGGCAGGAGCAGTGATGCGACCGGATGTTGCACAGGAGGCGTTGCATCACGACACTGAGGGCGAAGCTGTGTCGTGGATGCGGATAGCCAGGGTACGGCATGTTTTGCTGTGCACGGACGTGGTGTACGGTGACGGGCTGGGAAGCCTGCTCGAGGACTCAAATATTGGATCTAGAGGTGTAGATTCAAAGGGAGTCAAACAAATATCTAATGGAGGAAGGAACCAGAGGCCGGGTATAGGGTTCGTGCAAGACGCTGGAACGACTTTAAGGTGGAGAGACCATATTCTCCAAGGTGGAGTTGTTAGGTATTGTGTCGAATATGTGTACGAGTAGGTTACAAGGACTCTGTGTTGTAATAGGCAGTGTTGGTTTAGTGTTAAAGGCGAACTCTATCCAGGCCTCCACTATATAAAGGGAGGCAGCCCTGGTGTAACCAATATGAGACTTTATAATAGTAACATAGGCAAGAGGAGGTCTGCGGCCGGCATGTGGCCGTGACCTGGTCAACCAGTGTGCTGCGGTATTATGGATTGGGGAGGAGCGTCCATAATCAGAGCCCTGCAGATGTAGGCGAGAGCCGAACTGCGTTAACAAACATCGTGTCTCCTGGTGTCGTTCGTGATCTTGCATCGGCGCAAATTCCTAACATATACGATAAACAAAAATCACACATTACTCAACAAAATCGCATCGCACACATGGATGCATGCATGGTTGTCCAACGGTTTGGTCGACGATTTGAGCCTGAGACATGTGCAGAGTTCAGACATATATATAACTTTCCTGAAGATCAGCATTTTGGTCGCAACATTCCGAACATGCATGAAAACGAGATGGGGTGCAAAGAGAAAAGGCCATTTTGCCGGCTGCCATTTTGAGCGTTTGCAGTGTAAGCCTGTGAGGCCCTAGCTAGGTACCCTTGTTACAGCTTACTGCATGCTAATGATGGTTCTTTTTCCCAATTTTCATAGCTGTCCTGTCTCTGGTGACTACTTAGCTCGGAGTTGATCTGCAGCTAGCTAACTATCATCAAGTGCGTGCCAGTACAAGCTAATATATATATTATAGAGTACATATATGTAACACTCATGGTACACAGTACTCCATATGTTATCAACATGTACTTTCGGAAAACAATTAGTTGACACGGTACGGCAATTACTGTCGCCATCAGGCTGCAGATAGTAGTTAAGAAGATTAGGAACCGTCTAGCTAGCTGTAAATTGTGACTGAATCGCTTCTGCCCAGATGGCTCTAGCAGCTAGCTAGGCCATGCACAAGCATGGATCATCGTATATGTAATTACGAGCGAAGCTCACGCGCTTCGCGCGTGGGTGAAGCCCCGTGTGGACAACATGGCAAAGCAAGCTGGACAGTTATATGAAAATACAAAATTATTGACATATTTGAGCAAAATGCGATAATCATGTCTCATAATATAACCAAGCCCTCACAAAAAAACCGGAAGTAGGCTGCAGGAACCAAGAACAAACACAGTGAAGCAAGGTTGCCAGGGGAAGCCCCAAACTTTAAAAAGATCTAATGTACAATGAGCATAAAAATAAGGAATATGTCAAATATCATCTCACAGGCAAGCACCAAGCTTTTAAATACACAACTAAGTATAGAAACAACATCAATCATTTTAAAAGCAGAGATTATGTAAACTACCATCACTAAAGAAGTCAAAGAAACAGATCTTAGAAAAGCATTCAACATAATTCCAATTGTGCAATGCTTAAGAGCAGTAATACTATAAACCAAAATGCCGCATTGCTTCCTCGGAGAAATCAAATGATTAACCTGAAAGGATCAATGATAATTGCCGAGCATAATTCCAATTGTGGTAGGCGTATACTTAAAATCTGACATCATATCAAAAACGTAGGCACGTAGCCCTTACTTGAAAAAAAATTCTAATAAGGAGAACAGATAATGTTTCTATAATGTTGCACTTATTTTGAGTAAATGGATAGTCCTGGACACTAAAACAACAGGGAAGAACCACTTTAACCACAAAGCACGTTGATTTAGATTAGCTCGTCGATCTGATGGTTTCCCTCGACCACTGTCATTGGAATATACCTAAAAAATGAACATCTACACATACCCCTTCGTTTTTCTTTCCATTTGCTTGCATATCAAGATAATCCATGCTGGTTCATTTCACGGAAAACAAAAATCTCCTGTTAAAAGAACAGATTTGACTTCAGGGCATATGCAACTATGCAATTATAGGGCCTAAAGTGAAACCAGAGAAGGGCAGCGCTGCATCATTCTAATAAGAAAGTGTGTTTGGTTTGGAGCGGAGCCACTCACCTGCTGTCCATGACCAGGAAAAAAAACTAAAAGGGAACATAAGAAAAATATCATTAGCACTTCTTGTTTGTATACACTACCATGATATTTTATAATGTATGCTATACGAAGTTATTACGAATATTAGCATAGGCAAGAGGAGGTTAGCGGCTGAAACATATATATTCATTAACTTAAGCATAAGCATGCCTTCCATTTTCTTTAATGAGTTGATATTAATTGAATATCCTTCTTTTGTTTTAAAAGATTTTTGCAAAGGTTTTTCATTTACGCCTAATCCATATCGAGTAGACCCTATCATTGCGAGAATTCTTAATTCATGAGTCGTAGGGAGGGATTTATGTCACCACAAACAGAAACTAAAGCAAGTGTTGGATTTCAAGCTGGTGTTAAGGATTATAAATTGACATGTGGTCGTGACCACATCAGCCGGTGTGCTGCGGTATTATGGTTTGGGGAGGAGCGCTCATAATTATAGCCCCGCAGAGGTAGGCGAAAGCAGAACTGCGTTATCAAACATCGTGTCTCCTGGTGTCGTTCGTGATCTTGCATCGTGTCTCCTGGGTTGTGCTTCCAGTTGGGCCAATAAATGTGGAGACCTGAGCTCGAGACCTGATGTTGGTCTTGGGAGGAGCCAAATCACTGTGGGCCATGAGATGGGCCGGATCACAGCGGGCTCCAACACAACCACCATGAGCTCACTGCCTCCTCGAAGCAGTTGTGGCCATCATGCGTCGATGTGAAAGCAATAGTACATAAAAGCATTTATGAGGCGGTCATTAGTCATTTGAGATGGATTAGGGCGTCTTACTAACTCATGTCGCAAATGACATTATTCATATAGGACGGTTTTGATCCATCTCATATGAGTGATGGTATATGTCGATTTTTATAAGCAAACCATCTTATACATCATACTACGGGGAGGATCTCGCTGGTGAGCCACCGCATGAGCCTTGCCACGCCATCGCCGCCCGTCGGACTCGCTGTCGTTGAGGAAGAAGCCAACAGGGAGGAACAAAAATAAAGGGGCAAATATATCCTTTAACAGGGTTAGTACATGGGAAAATGTGGGAAACCATTAGAAGGGGACAAGATGGTATAATAGAGAGCAAATCAATGTTGGTGATGGCAACTTATTGAGGCTAATGTGCGGGGTGGCAAATAGACAAGACCACTTCTTGATAGTGGCATATGTGCAAATCCCTCTCAAAATGAAAACCTACAGAAATTTGTGACCCAAAGGGCTTGGAACTAGGTCTAAGGGCCTTTTCGATTTAACATAAATCATACTGAATTCTATTGTTTAAAAATTTGTTATTTTTGTGTAAGCCTTTGTTGTAGCATTCTGTAGTGGTAGATACTAGTTTGTGAGATCATGTGGAGGTCACTCCATATTGTGATGAGTATTTGATAAAAATGCTGGTTTTATGTGGTTAATTAATGTTTTGAAGATGGATGTTGTTTTGATTGAGTTATAGTCTTTGGAAGTTGTTTTAGCGCAGGGCGGTGAGTTTAACATTTACGGGGGATCAGTTTAGCGTGAGGCAGTGGGATTTCCATTCCCAGCGAACAAAGGTAGTAAAAAACATGTCCGCGGAAGACCGAGGTTAGTGGAAATTGTGTTTGCGTCGGACCAGTCCGCCACAGAAAGGTTTTTGACCGTGTGTCGTTTTTTCACAATTTTTAGAGGTCTTTTCGTGCACAAAAAATTTCGAGACACATCTTTTTCGTGTTGATAGCTTTTTCATCTGATCTTCAAGAAAACCATAAATATAAAAAATGTTTCTATTGTTTGAGGAGTAAGCACAAATTAGCATTTTGTAGCGTTTTGCAAATGCATTGAATTAACATGCATATTATGAGTAATTCATGATGTAAATGGACTAACATGAAGATGATCAAGTTAAATGTTTGTTTTGGATAGAGTAATAATCCATGTGATGCAGGCTCAACTGGATCGTGGCCGACGACGTGTCAGGATACAAATGAATGGTTTGAGGTTTATAACAACTAGGAGGCCCGCGGAACAGTTGGACTCGGAATCACAATAATGACATGGACGACGTACTTAGTCGGCGTGAGGATCCGAAACTCAACATGCGGTTGAGGGTGACATAATGACTAAGATAGGGTATGGCTGTGTCTGGAGTGTGTGGACTCGGTGTGGCTACATGTATCGAGTTGTGTTTGTACGTAAGAGTGATCCGAGTGTATCAAGAATTCCGAGATATCGCGATACCTTAGAGCGCCTGACATATATAAGGAGGGGAGGAGGTGTCTCCCTCATACTTGTGTAAGAGAGGCAGAGGTTGGATGTGTGTGGGTGCACTAGCATATGTTTTGCACACTTGGTGTGATTTTGTAATATCCAATCAAAGTAATAGAATCCACTGAAAGTTCATCAAGTTTGCTATGATTGTGCTTGTTTCTTAATCGTGTTTTGGTTTATTTGCAAGTTTTAATCTTTTTGCTTCCATCTTGTTTGGATCACGGCTCTATTCAAGAAAATTGATTCCTTCAGTTAGTTTGGTGGTAATTCTTTCCTAGATCGGTTTTTTTTTCATTTTTGCAATTTTCACATGAATTTTTGGAGTGACTTTTCCTCCATTTTGTTCGGACTTGATTTGAAGATTTTGCATAGCTATTTTTTCATGCTAGGACATGGGTTATTATGGCATATCATTTTATCATCCTTCTCCCATGAGCATGACCGTAAATTGTGCCCTTCTTTAGATGCCATCAAGTGTTCAATCATTTGCTTGAGAGCCTTGTGTTGGTGATTGTTAGAGTCATGCATCATGCTTTTATAGGACATTATCAAGGTTCAAGAACTCGCTACTCGGTACTGACTCGGTGAGGTACCGAGTAGCGAGTACTCGGATTACTCGGGAGTACTCGGAAATTACTCGGTACCAATTACTCGGAAAATTAATATAGGATTAGTAGACATATATCGACGTAATGATGGCATATCTTCTTTCATATGACTTAATGATACTTGTAAATCTACATGTATGAACTATTAACACAAAGTAGAGTGCACGTTACGACTTACGACATATCGCAACTCGCAAGTTCGCAACATATGAAGAACTGTGCCGTAGTCGGTCTATTGAGTGAATATTTTGAATATTATGTGATGAGATGATTTTACAATTTATTTAATCTTGAACTAATATTTTTGAAAGTTTTGGATATATATGATTGATTTTGTAGGAAGCTGAAAAGAAAAAGAAAAGGTGAAGAAAGAGAAAGAGAAAAGGTGTGCATGCACAGTGCGTGTGGTGCTGTGTGTGTGCATGCACATGTAGGTGCTGTGCATGCACATGCAGGCAGCCCGCAGTGCAGTGAGCAGGTGCGGGGTGCAGCCCAGGCGGCGTGCGGCAGGCCGGCCCAGCGGGGGCAGGAGCCAGGCGGTGCGGCCCAGGTGGAGGTGCAGCGCAGCAGGTGGGAGCGCGGCGCAGAACTCGGGTTTTACTCGGGTTTTACTCGGTCAAACCCGAGTTTTGACCGATTTCTCGGTCCAAACGAGTAATGCTGCGATTTTAGCTTTCTCGAAACGGTGGGGGGCCGGGTAGCGAGTACTCGCCGAGTA
>SPJY01001376.1:181919-205448 GCA_005191435.1 Raddia distichophylla
GCGGATATTGCACTTTTCAAAGCCTCCACTCGGCTGGTGGTCGGTAATGGAGAGCACTTCCATTTCTGGGAGGATGCTTGGCTTGATGGACTTTCGCCTAAGGTGGTCGCCCCTCTTCTGTTTGCCAATGCTTCGCACAGATCACGATCACTTCGAGACGGCCTTCAAAATCATAACTGGATCCGGTCGCTGGCGCCAATGACCACCGAGGAACAGCTCCTCCAATATATCACTGTTGACACAAATTTTGTCACCAAAAGAAATAAATATAATAAATATTGATAAATTATGTTAATGGCTAAAACCCATTATAAAGTATTTATATTGGCATTTAAAAAAATAAAATAAAATGGTTCATATTCATGAGGAAGAACGAGAAATAAAATCACATGCTACCATATACGTGAATGCATGTTCATGCATGGTTTAGGTAGGCCCATAAACCAAATCCAAGCCAGAAAACAAATTAAGAGCAAGCCCACGTAAGTGCATGGATTAAGCAGGCTTGATTAATTAGCTGCGCATATGGCCGACCAATGAGGAGTCGCCACCTGTCCTTGAGCTTTGCAACGTTGCATACATGCCTACGCGCTAGAAAAATTTTATAAAAAAAGGAAAAAAGAACGTTGTAACCACGCTGCATGTTCGTGCTGTGCCTCGCATGCACCCGCCCCACGCTCGTGGAGCACGAACGCGCAGCGCGCCTGCAACCGCTCGGCGTCCGCGCGCGTCTTTAAAAGACCACCAGGCGCTGGTTCGAGGGGGGTTGGAGGTCCAGAAGCCGGAGGTTCGAAGCATAGATACAAGTGCATACAGACGGTGGCGATACTCCACTCCAGTTCATATACGTGTGAGAGAGCAGAGCGGCCGGCGAGGCTCCGTTCGGCGAAGCCCTGCTCGACGTACTACTGCTCCGCCGGCCAGGAAGCAAGAAGCTAAGGGTAAGAAGGTGAGAAACATGTTCTGATTTCTCTCTTCAGTCTTCCTGATACATTTGCTTCATCTTCCATCTCTCCTATGCTTGATCTACCTGCATGGTTCAGATCAAGGGCCATGGGAGAGTTAGATTTCTTTGCATAATCATCCCTCCTATGCTTGATCTGCCTGCGCGGTTCAGATCAAGGGCCATGGGAGGGTTAAATTCATAAGCAAATCATCTCTCCTATGCTTGATCTGCCTGCATGGTTCAGATCAAGGGCCATGGGAGGGTAAAATGCATGAGCAAATCACAAAGGGCCATGAAATGGTTAAAAAAATCCCTACAAAAGCCTTGTCAAAATCATGCTGCATACTAGCATATGAAATATACATCCTCATGCGCTTGATTGGTCCGTTGACGAATCAAGGGAGTGTAAGGATGAAATACATATAAAAAAATGCATCATATTCCATGCATGTACGTGCTGCATAGTCATAAACGGCTCAAAGGAATCTGCATAAATTGAAAGCATGCATGGTTCATCCGCTAAACATACTTAACACTAACGAATATGGTTAGTTCATGGAATTAGTGATATAGCCTAAGCACCAAATACATGCAGGGCTGTTGCACGCGCGTGTACACACATATATATACGTGAGAAAAATCCTACAAAATACATTTGAAGCATCCATACTCACATGCTTGATTGGTCCGTTGACGAATCAATTAAGGGGGTGTGAGGATAAAATCACCATGTGCATTCTCTAAAATAAATGGTGTCTACATGTTAATTTGATCCATGTCGTATAAACACGGTTCAAAGAAACAAATACTGGTGCTGAAAATCCGGCTCAGTATACGTGCACATGTTCAATAAACATGATCTGCATGTGTGCGCATACATATATAACGTGCGAGCACAACAGGCCCGATGATCTGCATGTTCACCGGTGCTTGGCCATCATGCGTTGAAATTGCATCGCATTTTCTTTTCGGTTCAAAGCAAAAGCCCTGGGAGGGTTAAATTCCCTGCGCAAATCATACCGTCATACATTAGCATTAGCTAATTAGCCTGGAAATGCCATATAAGCATGTATACACACGCACTGATAGACTGAGCACACAGGTCGGTATATGTACGCGTGCAGGTTTCATGTATGTATCTATAAATAGTACATAACGCAGTTGCCGTCCGCGAGCTGCCTCCGTGCGCCACGTGGCTAGCCTGTCCGCTTGGCGCCGCGGTGGCCGTCCGATCGCGCGGGATGAGCAGATCCGGCCGTCCGTTTTTGACTTAATGTATAAAACGATTTTTGGGCCACGGTTACCAGGCACGCGGGTTGTTTGCCCGCCTGGCTAGCTCAGCCGGAACTCGCTCCGCCGAGCGCAGTTCGAATCCCGCTCCCGCATCAGGTTTTTTGCGCTTTTTCCATCCGCGCTCGCGCTCAGGCCATCTACCGCGTGTCCCGCGTTTTGCCGCCCATGCGCTTTCCTGCCCGCGCGCGCCACGCTCCCAGCTCGCTCGCTGCACCACGCGTTTTGCTCCCAGATCGCTTCGTTCCCAGCTGGCTCGTTGCGCCGCGCAGCGCGCGACCGTGCGGCTGGCTCGGCGCGCCCGCCACGGGCGCGCAACACAGCTAGTATGGATATATGGATGGGTGTGGATGCTGTAACCCAAAGCCTATATGCATGGGGTCTCTTTGGTTTGTGTGATTTTAAACACATGATCAAAGATTAGGATGCGTAGTCGTTTTGATTCTAGCAAGATTGCAGGAGTATAGGATTGATTCTAGCGAGATTGGCATGCACGAAATAGATACTACATGTGGAGTGGACGCAGTGGCGTAGGCTGCGGTTATGCAGCATGCTCACCCGCATTCGAGCCCTAGGCTCAGCACATGGTGTCGCATAGTTTTTCGGGATTTGGTTTTCAAGAAATTGGTACATATATAAAGAGTGTGTTTGGTAGGACTATGTACGTTATTTAATAGAGGTTTTTGGTCTTTAATCTAGTTCCTAGCGTGTGTCCGATGTGCAAGCGCATGCATGTGGTTTATGGGGGTGCATGTGGCCTGAGTTATGTGTGCCCTAGTTTATACCTTAGAAAATAGATACTAGGTAGAGAATGGAAAAGAAATAGAGAAGTTGCGTCTGAAGTGTTTAGGAATGCAAAAATAAAGTTGTGCTCATGCTTGAAATCTCTGAAGATTATTTAAAAAACTCGATCTATGAACTTTGTTAAGCAATCCTACAACTCAATTGACACCTCTGTATAATTTTTAGATAGATTTCTCAGTTTTAAATTGATAAAGAGTGTTTAGAAATTGGTCTTCTAGGATTCTTTCAGTGTGTCATGTACAGTGACATGTCATTATGATATGGAGCCCAGCGCAACCGTCGAGGACGAGAGAAAGAGACCTCATGTAGTGTGGAGGGAGCACACACTGATCGATCGTCAAGGAAAGCAACTTTGGCTTGGTGAGTTGCGTACGTGCCCAAGCAATACAGAAGGTGATTTATCAACTCGAATAAAGAAACTAATAGATATTTTTTCATGGGTGACGGTAAGATGGAGAGCACCAGCGTCCGGACGTCCGTCCAGACGCCCGCGCGCCGGACCAACCCCGTGCGTCGGATCGCTGGCTACCGCGCCGATCCAACGCCCCTGAGTGCGCCTGCATGAACGGATGAAGCCGCGCGCGTAGTTCCTAGTCGTCCTTTGATTAAATTCCCAAATAAACTTTTGATTTTTGTATAAAATTCAAACAGTGTTTAATATGCGTGGAATAAATTTCATAATTCTTCTAAAATCGAGAGCAACCCATTTTAAATACTTTTTGAATTTTTTGATTTTTTTTTCACTTTTTCATTTTTTGATGTGAACTAGGAGAAGGCACTTATGAAACTTACATCTGTACTAGCGAAACTTGGCCGTGTGCTGATGAAACTTGGCTGTGTGCTGATGAAACCTGATGAAACTTGGATGAAACTTCAATGTAACCTGATGAAACTTGGATGAAACCTATTGAAACTTGAATTGACTTGATGAAACTTGAAGAAACTTGTATGAGACCTGTTGAAACTTGATGAAACTTGCATTAAACCTGATGAAACTTGACAGTTCGGCAAGTTTACCGAATATGAAATCCAAGTTTTAGTAGGTGAAACCCAAGTTTCACCAGGTAAGTTTGAAGAGTTATATGGCAACATATATCTTGTTTTGTTCGAAAAAATACGAGGAACACGTTGGCGCAAACGGTTTATGGATTGGAGCACCCAGTCAAAAATTATGATCGCCGAAAGAAAAAAATAATATGGGCCCCGCGCCCTTGCATGCGCACAACGTGCCCAAGCAATACAGTGGTGATTTATCAACTCGAATAAAGAAACTAATAAATATTTTTTCATGGGTGACGGTAAGATATGTACAATCTTATATTATGTCACGTATGTATATAACACTAAGAGAAACCAATTTATACAGAAGTGTAAACAGTTATTTTTTCATTATCTAATTCTATGTGTATATAACATATTGTGTTAGTCGGCGATAACACTACACGATGTAATTCTCATGCATGGTATCTATCGCCACATTATTTATGATACTAGGTGACAGAGCTTCCAAGCGACTGAAATCGTATCAGTAAATGCTCCAAGTAAGTCTTCGTCGAAGAATAGAGCTGATCAACGTTTATGGATACCGGTTGAGGATGAGTTATAGGCTTTCACCACGTTGTTGCTTTGTCGCTGTAGACGTAGAAACTAGAAATCAACAATAATGCTGAGTAAAGTTCCAGCCAGTTCTACGACTCTACCTTAGGATAAGCGAAGTGTTGATTAAAAGAGTAGTCATTGTCATGCGTCGTGTCTCGACTTGATTTGCTCACTTGTGTTCAAATTATTGGATTGGGGCTATAAAATTAGACAGCGTGTTGGAATCTTTCCAATACATTTTAATATGTAAAAAATGTTTCCATTATATTCCCAAGCGTTTTTTAAACAATTTCACTATAAGTTAACCGACTAAAAATAAAAATAAGTTGACGTGCTAACATCGCTGCTTAGAGTTAGGATTTAGGGAGGATCGGGAGAGGGGGCACCATGACCCTCGGCTTATAGGGATGCTGGAGCAAAGGACCATTGGCGGTAAACTGTGGTTGACAGAGAAGGAGGGCGATGCCTCAATCACAAGAATGAAAGAGGGTGGTGGGAGGGTTGGCTGAAGATCAACACAACACTCATAGTTAGGATGGCCGAAGACGGTGTAGTGGGCGGGGGATGGAGCATCAAGGCCGAAGGTGCTACTAGTCGGGGGTAGAGATAGCTGGTGGGGGCGACGGAAGTGGAGACACACGGAGCTCTGCCGAAAAGGGATAAAAAGTAGGTAGAGGAGGAGCAATGCCAAAGTGGACAGGTGACAGGAGTGGGAGCTACGGAGAAATCGGGATTGGGGAGGTATTCGAATAGGAGAGGACAATAAGGGGCTAAGTGTATAGAAGAGGAAAGATAATTGAAGCGTTTATCACCTATTTTTTAAAAAATAATATTCAAATTGCACGTAGTCTGTGCCTTAATGTTTTCTTTATATTTCTAAGTGATATTTTGTCCAGATCGTCGAGTAATTTTAAAAACGACTGACCGTGTTGCCAACACTTTTAAAAGTTTTTAATATTCGTAAGTGATATTTTTGTTTTAGCTACGTTGTTTCGTTTCTGGCGACGTATCAACCACAGTAGCATGCTCTTGTGTGCCATGCTCTCGCCCTCTGTCCTACACATCTGTTTAAGTTCCTATGAGAAGGAATCAAGGGCGACCGAGTTACAGATGTAAAAGGAAAAAGAGGCAAGACAATTGTGGGAAAAAAGACGGAGGATAGTGATTGTTAATTAGTTGGATGTTTAGAGTGACTAAGCTGAATAAATAAGCCGGCCAAGCTAAAACTAGTTGTTTGTGGGGTTGAATAGATAGTCTGGCTAAATGAATAAGTTTAAACTACTTTGATATACTGTAAAGCTCGTCTGCCCCCTCACTCCTCTAATTTCAATGATCTCATCGGAGTTTGAAAGATGATGGCCTCTTCTTGTCTTGACAGTTTAGTATTGCAATAAGCTCACTTTTAATTTTGTGTGATATGATATTTGCTTTTAGCAGCCTCCTCGACGACGTCTTTTGTATGGCTGGTATTGCCCTCAATATATTGTGGTGTATTGGAATTTGTGTCACATATGGTGGTTGTCATGGGGAGTTATACTCTCCATAACAAGGTGCTTTTGTTGATCTGCAGATGCGACTGATGGAAGCATATTAGAGAAGAGGTTAACTGAGATATTCATGCGTTATCTTTGATAAGGAAAAAACATGCATTTCAGAACGTGCGAAAAAAAATGCTAGTATGATACTAGTGCAGACACCGTAACTCGCATGTTATAAATGTTTGATTTGGACAAGAGGAATGCAAGTTGATTTTAATTCTGTTTTTAGTAGGTGTTGGTTCAATAGGTGGTATTGTATTTTAATAATTTTTTTAGCTCTTTGGTAATGATCTAGTGTATTTTTTTTGTTCTTAAGAAAATAGGGATGACCCAATTTGCACATTTAATTACTAGCAAATCATATTAACTGTTGTGGTTATATTTACTTACTTGGGCGACTAGTTTTGTAATAATTGATATTGACTATTTTTCTTTTTGTATTTCTAATTTAAGTTTCTTTATTGTAATTGATATGGACTCTTTTTATAGATTTCTAGTCGACATGGACTCTTATTTATGTTTATTTTTATTTCTAATTTGTTTTTTATTATAGTTTGTATGGACTTTTTTTTAATCTAAACCGTTATAATTTGGTCCCACAATAATAAACGGGGTGTAGATCTTTTCTTTCTTTTCGATTAACGTGGGAATTTCTAATATTTTAGGATTATAGCGATGGTTCCCTTGTAGTTGGTATGAACTCTTTTTCTAGCCTTGTAGTTGACATGGACTCTTTTTTTTTACTTATTTATTGCAGTTGATGTGGACTCTTTATTGCAGTTTATCGACGGTGTAGATCTTTTTTATATTTGATTAATATGGGATTTATAGTATTTTAGAATCAATGTGGTGGCTCTGTTTAATATAATAATAGATTTAGTTCTCGACCAATGTAAAGACAACTACTGAAATTTTCTTCATTTTTAATTGACGACCGACGAGAAGTCACGCTCTGTATTATAACGGGATTGCTATTTTGCAGGCGCCTGCAACTGTCCCAAACATGCGGGCGCAAAAAATTCCACTTTTTTATACTGTTTTTCCATATTTGTATTTATGGAAGAAACGCTTCGCGATAGTGGAATTTTTTGCGAAAATTCTAGTTTTTTCTACTGTTTTTCCACATTTGTATTTATGGAAGAAATATTTCGTGATAGTGAAATTTTTTGCGTGAGGTCGATTTTTGCATAGATATATTTGTTTTATATTTATTATAGATTTATTTTTGTTTTCTGTTTATTATAGATTTATTTTTGTTTTCTGTTTATTATAGATTTATTTTTGTTTCTATTTATTTTAGATTTATTTTCTTTTTTGTTGCATTTGCTACATGGCTTTAATTTGCATGGTCGATCTGCTGTGCTGCGTGGCTATTTGCTGCAGGCGCCTGCACAATCGGCTGGGTGCAGGCGCCTGTGAGCTAGCACCTCCCGTATTATAACACTTTGGCTTAAAATTCTCTAGCCTAGATACCTTAAGACCATCGTTGCTGTAGTTACACCCTGACCAGTAGAATTTGTGTGCCTATTGCATTTGCTCTTGAATTTGTATAGTTTACTCTGCAATCTTCTCTTTACCAAGAATGCAGACGAGACCCAGCCATCCAGCTGGTTCACGTTACTGTTTTGCCACATGAACCTCGGAAGAGAATGGATAATGTAGGCTCGCAATTCACACGGACGCCGCATGTTCAAATCCAGAGAATGAACATTCGCGAAGATATACACAAATGGCTACCTAGCATGGATGCAAGGTGTTAGACTATATTTAGTTAGTTTCTATCTCCCGGTTGGTTGAGATTGTTTCCTATTTCTTAGCGCTATCACTGCCGTGATTTGCTCCTATCCCACCGGTGTTGTTCCATAAACCGGGTTGGTTGATTTGGTATGCCTCCGGCTATATATGTAACGTGTGCACCACCGTTTAATATATTGTGATTATTTGCGCTATCATGGTATCAGATTCGTTTCGCTCCTGCGACCTAACCCTAACCTCGCCCACCTAAACCCGCCGCCGCCACCCACCATGCCCGCCACCGACGCTGCTACGGAGACGGCCAACCGCGCTTCGCTGGAGGAGGCCGCACGCGCTGCCGCGGAGGAAGCAGCCCGCGCTGCACGCGCTGCCGAGCGTACCACACTTGTTTATTGTGACAATGTGAGTGCTGTTTATCTATCCACCAATCCAGTGCAGCATCAGCGCACGAAGCATGTTGAGATTGATCTTCATTTCGTCCGGGAACGAGTGGCCGCCGGTGCTGTCCGTGTTCTTCATGTTCCCACGACGTCACAGTATGCGGATATCTTCACCAAGGGACTTCCGTCATCTGTCTTCACTGAGTTCAGATCCAGTCTGAATGTCCGTCCTCCTCCCGTTCCGACTGAGGGGGGGTGTTAGACTATATTTAGTTAGTTTCTATCTCCCGGTTGGTTGAGATTGTTTCCTATTTCTTAGCGCTATCACTGCCGTGATTTGCTCCTATCCCACCGGTGTTGTTCCATAAACCGGGTTGGTTGATTTGGTATGCCTCCGGCTATATATGTAACGTGTGCACCACCGTTTAATATATTGTGATTATTTGCGCTATCATGGTATCAGATTCGTTTCGCTCCTGCGACCTAACCCTAACCTCGCCCACCTAAACCCGCCGCCGCCACCCACCATGCCCGCCACCGACGCTGCTACGGAGACGGCCAACCGCGCTTCGCTGGAGGAGGCCGCACGCGCTGCCGCGGAGGAAGCAGCCCGCGCTGCACGCGCTGCCGCGGAGGAAGCCGCTCGCGCCGCTGATCCTGATGTCGGTTGAAAATTAGACTTCAATATCTTTCTATTAATGTGGCCGATAACTATGTTAGTGATGGAGATTAGTAACAGCATGGTCATGTGAATAATCAATTAATTGCTTCGAATGTTACTTAGCTCCGGTTTACTTTTTTATTAGAGTAAATTGTACCGTAGTTATAAAGTTGGCTCGTGTTCTTGCTTAGATAGTCCAAAATTTTCGTGTATTTGTATACATAAAATTATGGTTTGGTTTCATTTACATCCAAAGTGTTTTGTATAATGCAATTTTGATGGCTAGGATGCCACGTCATCGCATACATGGAAAAAATAGTTTTTGGCCAAGTACATAGCCTATGTGATATTTTAATTTTTTTTGTTAATTTTAAAAATGGAACCCACATATCATCTTCTTCGTCCATTCTTCTCCTCTTCCTCTTACATTCTCTCGCTCTCATCTCTCTCTTGGCTGAGCACCAACTAGCCCACATGGCCCCACTACCCAACACCTTGATGTTGTCCGCTGCCCTCCGCCCCTCCCCACGTCTCTCTCTCTCTAACACACACACACACATTATTATGCTACTTATGCCACTTTTTTGCTTCTTACCACATTGTTTTTCTATATTTTTTAATATTACAATAAGAACATGTACAATGGTACATATCAGCAGTCTCTAAATCGTTTCTAAGATATGCCGCGTTAGATTTGTGGTGAGATGGAGGAAAGAGAGAAAGATGTTGTCACTTCACAAAAACTCAACTCTTCACAAAAAAAAAGACAACTATGGAAACAATTAATATGTAGTTTTATTAGAGACAACCAATATAATGGTATATTACTAGGGACAACTATTGTCCATTGGTGACATTAGACATGGTATATTGCTAAAGACAACATCTGTCTCAACCAGTGTACATGATCTAAGATTGAGACCGTCAAATTTGGTATTGTCATTTATATTATCTTCATAGATCATGTTAGAGAAAAGGATGTCAATACTACGTCTGAACGACATCAAAGGCTCAATATTTGGTAATGGCAGTTTTGCTCTCAGCCTACATCTGCGGGAAATGATTATGGATGCTCCTCTCCAACAATGCCGATTGCCCAAGTCACAACCACAAGCCGGCTGCGACCTCCTGTATGCCTACGCCGCTACTTTAGTCGTTACAGGTTACACCAGTGGTTACCCCTATTTACAATGGAGGCTAGGATACAATTCTAGCCTTAAAACGTCCCTCCCCTGCCTATTACAACTTAGAGTTCATGTAATTTGTGTGTACACATATTAAACACCAACTCTAACAAACTTCACCTTGGCAAGTATGGCGTCCGGCATCTTGGAGTCGTTGTAACGTCTTGTGCGAACCTGTGTACTTAAACACTAGTTGCTTCCATTGTAGTTCACACCAAGACACCCACGAGTCATACTTGGCTTTAGACCTGCTGTCTTTTGGAACACAAACTGCTAACACATGCAAATCCTAGTTTCATGACTCCACCTGCAACATTACTCCATCTCACCTAGTGAAAGTGCAAAACCTCCCTCTCACTCTCCAATCATCATAGCCTTGCTACCATTCATGATCCTAACAATCTATCTTGGAATAACATCCCATCATATAATGTCTAAAGAAAAATAAAAACCTCTCTCTCTCTCTCTCTCTCTAATCATCATACCCTTGCTACACTTCGTGATCATGATGATGTTTCTATCTTGGAATACCATCCCATCATATAATGTTTATGACAAAATAAAAATCCTCCTTAGCTTTGACATATGCTTCACATGTTGAAATATCCAGCCAACTCTGCCTTGCATTTTGATCTTAATGGATCCTACTCCAATGGCACAATGTATCGTGTCACCGCTCAAGTAGGCCAAACAAAATCACCAGCCTTATATGAATATAATCACTTCAATTGATTGCATATGAAAAAGACCAACTGAATCCAACAACCATGTTCTAGTTGATTGCATATTTGATATTGAGATAATCTCACCCACCACTTATGCTTTTCGAGTCATCTTTGACTAATGCCACATTATCACTTGTTCCTTCTTGTCGCCCCAATCCTACTGACCACGGTTTCACGGCCCGATCTATTTGTCCCTGGGACAGATCTCCGATCTTGTTGCCTATTTTGTTCACCTCCTTGAACAAAATCTTGATATGACTGCTTGCTCCACAGTCCTTTAGCATTGTTGACTTTATCGTTCCAAGGCCTGGGCTCAGGACCACTCGGAAGGGGATATCTATTGCAAGGGTACGGCAAGAATGCACCATAACTGTACTAAAGTTGTGCATTATTAACAAGTGCAATTTTAGTCTTATTGGTGTGCAATTTTATATTGGCTTAAACAAACATGAAGACTTGAGCACATAGCATAGAAAATTATGTAAGCACGTGTATTTAGCAAATCTATATGGTAATAAAGTATAGAAAACCAATTAACAAAATAGATAATTGATAAATAGTAATTCATACAAAAATTTTATCTTGGTAAGCAATGCAGTTTTAGTGTTACTAGAGTGCAAATTTAAAGTGACTAATAGTTAAGAAAATTTGACATGCTTCAGAATGAGCAAATCAGTTATTATAACAAAAAAAATGTAAATTGCTTATTTCATAAAAGTTTGATAACATATACACCATTCAACGAGAAAGATGATTACACCATTCTCATCCCTAACCAAACAAAAACTTGAACCAACTAGTATCATCCTATATAGGAAACAAAACAAAATTCCTTATCATCTATTCAACGAACCAATCACTCTTCCTAAATCATCCCTTACCGTCATCTCATTCAACCTTTATCATCCAAAAAATGTTTAACTTGGTACATACAACCAAACACACCCTAAATTTGATCCAGGCAACAACTTGAATCATTTTAAAAGGAAAATAGTCTGTTTTTGTTCCTTAACTATCACGGTCATTTAATTTTAGTCCCATCTCTTAAAACAGAACTCATCCCCTAACTTCTGGAACCATTAAAATCTTGTCTCTCGGATCGTTTAAGAGCAATTTTATAGGCATAGACAGCTAATTCAGCGCCATTTGGACGGCAAGTTTTAATTTAAGTTTGAAACTTAATTTTAATTTTAATTTTGCACCTTAAATTCAAACTTCAGTGTTTGCAATTTGATTCAGTTCAAATCTCATAGAATACAAATTAAAATTCAAACTTAAGAGGTTTAACAAATAGGACATACTTTAAAATTCAAACCTGGGTAGTTTAAAATTTGGTTCAATTCAAATCTGTTCAAATTTGATTTGTTTCCAATTTGGTCAAGTTCAAATTTGAATATGTTAAATTTTTTATTTAGTTCTATTTTCAATTTTGTTCAAATACGTGAGATTTTATTCAATTCAAATTTAATTTAGTTCAAATTAAAAGGGAAGAAGAAAATTTTTTTATTTGGTGGTTCAAATTTAAATTTGGCTTAATTCTCGTCAAATTTGATTCTATTGAAATCCAATCAATTTTAAATTTGATTCTGTCATCATTTAATTCAGTTCAAATTTAAATTTGGTCCTCAAATTTAAATTTGATTTAGTTCAAATTTGAAAATTTTGTTTAGCTCAATTTTAAATTGTTTCAAATCTAAATTGAAAGGGAAGGAGAGAAAAAGGTAGTTGTGCGTGCATGTGGCGCTGAATCTGCTGCCACATGTGAAAAGTGATTTTTTTAGACAAAAAAGTGCATTTAAACGGTCCAAAGAATGAGATTTAAACCGTTTCAGATGTTGGGATAAAAGATTTTTAGTTTTGGAGACGAGATACGTGAATTAAACGACCGTAATATTGAGGACCTAAAATAATTGCCCTCTTTTAAATATAACGAGCAAGGTGATCCGCGCGTTTGCGCGGCTCGATTTGTGTTAAGATATAGATAATATATCAGATTAGATTTAGAGTTTATCTCTAATATATAGATCAGCTTCAGTAGTTTGTTATAGAGGTTAATATTGACCGTTACATTTACATAATAATATCCATATTCAACGATGTAGATTTTTCTTTTTTCTATGATTAACGTGGGAATTTCTACTATTTTTTGATTAATGTCGAAATTTCTAGAATTTTAGGATTAATGTGGTGGCTCTGTTTAACTCTGCTTTATATAGATAAAAGAAAGATATGAAATGATTAAGCTTCCATGTTCTTTCATATTGATGACCAAATATTCAATCACGGAGTTCATGAAATATAAGAACACTCACTTACTGTCACGAGCTGTCATTAACACTAAAATTTAAAACAGTCCGAAAATGTCACCTAGATAAGGTTTGCATGGAGGATTGGGAGTTGTTAGATACGCGGCAAGGCGCGCAAGCTAACCATCTCTAGCAGTAGCCGGGAAATAATGTTTATATGATTTTTTAGGTTAGAGGAGCTGGAGGCGTTGTAACTACGAAGATAAGAAACTTTTCTAAAATGTAGTGTGGTGTGAAATAATTTTAGAGCGCAGACATGATGTGTTTCTAAAATGCAGTGTGGTGTGAAATAATTTTAGAGCACAGACATGATGTGTTGAAAACAGTGTTACAGAGGAGGAATTTAAAGCGTTTGTTATAGTTAGTTAGCGTCGCCTGGTTGAACGGGACGGTTGGAACGGCTGAATAACCATCGCGATCGCCATTCTTTTTTGTTCAGATCAAGTGATTAGCGTGGACGCTCACATCACCTAATTAAGGGGCCAAAGGCTGGCCAGTGAAAATCGTTGACCTGCGAATTAGTACGAGTCAAAAGTCACTTTTTAACTTGACCCGAAGCACAGAGACTGCACATCCGGAAGGTTATTCATTAAAGACACGGTACGTGTGAAATCAATTTCAAATTTTACTAGTGTTATTCAACGCTATTTGCACTATTAATGACACATATCCTAAGTCACTTGTTTCTTTGGAGCTTAGCAAAAGCTCAAGTACTGTTCTCTTGATGAGCAGCAGGGATTTGAACCCAGATCATTGGAGCGCTCGCCAGTAACCAGCAAACTTGCAAACTGAGCTACGCTTGTCATGTTCACGCCGCGAGAAAGTCGTCTCATCCCGTGGGCCGCGCACGTTCACACAGCGAGCGTTGGCGCGACTAGCTATATATACGGTACCTCGCGAGCACACGAACGTTACAGTATTGACGTACTGGTACTCTAGATTGCCCCACGCTAGCTGACTGCAAGTTTACGAAGTCACAGACTAGCTAGATAGTGGTTGCGAGCAGCTGTCGTTTAATTTTTTTTTCCCCCACCTCTTCCGACGATCTCTTGCCGTGAGCAAGGAGAGTTGCTGCTGGTGAGTCGTGAATTCATAGAGCCTTACCCTGCTCGATCAACCGATCGCTCACGCGCGCCCTTGCTCGATCGCCACTAATTAGTGGCCATATCATGGGGTTCATCAGCGGCGAGGAGCTCGCCCTGACGCTGGCGCCTGTGGCCGTGTACTGGCTCTACTCGGGGCTCTACGAGGCGCTGGGGAGCACCGAGGCGCTGGACAAGTACAGGCTGCACTCCAGGAGGGACGAGGAGACCAAGAACATGGCCTCCAAGAAGGACGTGGTACAGGCCGTGCTACTGCAGCATGCTATCCAAACCTCCTTCTCGGTCGCTGTGCTCAAGGTTAGTCTGAGACTCTGAGCTCTGAACATCTAATGTGAATGACAATATGTTGTTCTGAAAAGAGTTACATGCAGCTAGCCAAAGCATATACCGACTTGCTTGCTGCATATCTTGACTCTTGATCTTACTCCTACTGCAGTTTTGCATGGCTTCGTCACTCGAGAACATACCATGCATGCCTCTATAGTCATGTTTTCATTGTGCCCACTACCAAGCTTAGTGTCGTGTTTACTGTTAAGGAAAATGCGTCTGCACTAGTTTAGGAATTTTCCGTCTTATCCTTGCCCTTGATCGTGTGTTAAGATCCATGCATAGATCACCCTCCTTTTCACATGTTTTTTGCAAAAATACCTCCAACTTTCAATTCAAAAGCAATTGGGTTCTCTTCTTCCACCTCTTTCCCTACCTTAGCCGGCTCACCGCGGGCGGTACTGTCGCCTGCAAGCACCAGCCTTGCCGGCGTGCGATCAAGGCGGCGCGGCCTTGATGCAAGCAGCGCCCGCAACTTGGCAGCTCAACACGGCCCGACGCTGCGCAGCGCGAACAAGCACCAAAATGGTCGTGGCTGCACGCGGCGATGATCGCCGGTTACAGGGCGGTGAGTGCATGCTTGCTTGCACGACATTGCAGGGCTTGGCGTGACTCGGACGGTGGGCGCGGTGGCTCCTTCGAACGCCAACGTGGTCGTGCATAGGGGAGGTCGTGGTCGCCAACAGCGTAGCCACCGGTGGCATGGCAGCTTGGCCAGGTGGAGGTTAGGAAGAGAGGAAGCAAGAAAGGAAGAAGAAGATAACGACCTGGTTGCTTTTCTTTATAAATTTTAGGATTTATTTTTTTAAAAAAAAATTAGAGACAGGGTACTCCATATAGGAGCACAAAAGCTGCCTTCCACAATTAATCCTTGGTGTTTTGTTCATGAAACAAATAGAGAGATACTACGAAAAACGACTGAAGTTTCGACGGCCAGGCTGTCTTGAGAGAGAGGGAGCCACAGGCCTGCCTGGCAAGTCACGCTGGGAGCTACCTTTAGTCGCTCGACAGCCAGGACAAGTCTATCAAGAGAAACCCTGGGGTAGGGTCGCAGGCTAGCAGCTCATGGGTCGGCCCAATTAAACTCTCTCACGACGGTCTTGTGGCCATCAAAAAAGAGCTATCATCCGGCTGAATAGTGGCATGTTAATTTTTTGTCGGCCGCTACTGGAAAGCCGCTGAAAAAGATTGTCCTGACGATTATACCGTTGAGAGAGGTCATTTCTCTCGACTAGACGCTCATGACGGTCGTTTCTCGAAACCGGTTCTCTTGACAATTTCTGGACATCTCTCGTCGATGGTTTTGGCCATATAGAGATTTGGTTTTCCCGTAGCGAGAATCCTTAAAGTAATATTCTAATTCGCTGGAAAACGTTTTATTTGTTTCAATAGAACATCTACACAACACTTCCGTGAGACGTGACATGGTTTGAACATTGCTAAATTAAGCACAAGTATTATTCCTTCAAAAAACCTATATAAACTAACCAAATATCTCATCTCATGGTATAGTACTGTAATTAAGCAATTGTGATGACGCATAACATATAAGGTATTAGACAACTTCATACATAATTATTTTCCAGTATTAATAATTCATGATAAGACATATTGGTAGGTTCATTGAGAGAGACCAACGCTAATATATGCAATAGAACACAGCCTAGATACTATGCTTCAGGAACCAGGGGTGCCTATCACTTCCGTTGACTTGCAGTTATGGAAAGGATTGGTACGTGATAAAGCCAAGTCATACGGCCGGGAGAGATGGTAAACATATTTATTCCTTGGTCTTCTAGATAGTACGTAGTACGTACGTAGTCCAAATTAAGGTCTCATTTTTTTTCGGCGTATCGTTGCGTTGGCGTAATACTGTAGCAAATCTGAGAGCCCTAGAAAAGAGGTCTAAAGATTATAAAAAAAAATAATTAAAAAATAGTTTTAGAAACTTTGGAAAGACTACTAAAAACCAAAAAAAAAATCGTTACGAATTGTCTCAACATATAGGCTATATAAAAATAACAAAATTTGATACAGTAATACGGAACGGCACGATACGCTGAAAAGAACGAGGCCTAAACTACCAAGCGTAGTAAACAACTCACGCAGCTAGCGTTTAACTGACAAGCACGTGCCGAAGAGTGAAGAGTGCCCCTGATCTCTCTATGCTGGAGGTTGCGAACAGAGGATGCTTCACAGTCGCAGGCACGGAGCAGAGCAGGATACGATCGGGTCACGGCCGGCCATTGTACAGTAGCGCCATTCGAGTGTTCCACCTGTGGGAAGCCTTGTCCACGCGCGCACCGGTGCGCGCAGTGTACACGTGTGTATATATGTGTGTGTCACACGACGCGACTGCATGCGTGCTGTTCATTTCACGTGGTGTACGTGCTCATGCGTGCAACGACCAGATTAATCTGACACTACCGTACTACTCGCAGCTGACGAGCGGGCAAAACGGTGGCGGCGCGGCGAGCCGGGCGCCGGAGACGTTCCTGGTGACAGCGGCGCGGTTCGTGGTGGCCATGTTTGTGTTCGACACGTGGCAGTACTTCATGCACCGGCTCATGCACTCGAGCCACCTCCTGTACCGACACTTCCACTCGTGGCACCACCGCGTCGTGGCGCCCTACGCGTTCGCGGCGCAGTACGGCCACCCGGTGGACGGCATGCTCACGGAGACGCTGTCCGGCGCGGCCGCGTTCCTCGTCTCCGGGATGTCGCCGCGCGCCGCGGCGGCGTTCTTCGTGTTCGCGACCGTGAAGGGGATCGACGACCACTGCGGGCTGCTGGTGCCGTGCAACCCGCTGCACGCAGTGTTCGGCAACAACACGGCCTACCACGACGTGCACCACCAGCTCGGCGGCGGGCGGTGCAACTTCTCGCAGCCCTTCTTTGTGGTCTGGGACCGGCTGCTCGGCACGCACGTCGGGTACACCGTGCGGAAGCACGATGGTGGCGGGCTCGAGGTCAAGATTCACAAGGTTCACCACATCTAGCATGTATCGATCTACGTACGTAGCTTCTCGCTCATGTCGATCGAAGCTCATGTGCCTACCATTACCACCCTTTATAACGTGTAATTAAGCGCTTTTGATTCTCTACATGCTTGCATGGGTCACGTCGTCTAGAGAACATCGTCCCATCCATCGTATCACGAAATAAGAACCTGCAGCCGTCCATAGTAATATATTAGAACATGTACAATGGTACACATTAGCTGTCTCTAAGCCATCTATAAGGTTTGTCATGTAGGATAGAATAGTAACGTAGAGGAGAGAGGGTATACATAGAGAGTTGAGCAGTCTTCAATGTAAGAGATGACTCTACACGTGAATTAAGAAATTTTATGTGTGGTCAAGTGTTTCAAAAATGTGCAGTTGTCTCTAAGCCATCTCTACCATTGTATGAGTTGTCTCTAAGTCATCTCTATAAGTGACATGGCAATGGTTAGATATGGATGTTGTCTCAACCATTGTACATGCTCTAAAAGCATTTCTTCCGCTAGCCACTCGACAAGGCGACCGATTCTTTCAGCGCAAGCGTTCAGCTGTTCGAGTTTCAGGTTCGCAGGCCAGCCGCGCTGCTGTATTGTATAGCGGTATTTCCCGCCATTCCAACAGATGCTGGCGGCTTCGTACATGGACTTCCTACGTGGGCGACAAATCTCGTCGTTCTAAATAGAAAATTATTTCTAATTTTTATAATAAAATAAATATAACATATTTTAAAAAAATACTCCAATAAATGAACTCGGTAGGTCGGTTTGCTCTGCACTATATAAACCAGCCCTTACGGCGTATAGAGGGCACGAGTTTTGGTACACCAGAGACCCTGGCGATTAGATTTCACATACTGCTTGCTGAGACCTGCTGATCTCGTCGAGTTCCACCTGTAATCCTCTTTGATATACAGAAAGGCTGGACGTAGGGCTATTATCTCTTCCGAGAGGCCAGAACCAGGATAAAAACCCCTGTCTCCTGTTCGTTGCTGTTCGTGGTTGTTCGGCGTGTCTCCTATCTCCCTCTTTAAAGAACCTTGGTTGACTTGGGCCAATATCCCAACCGTCGACAGCACGATGCTGATGCCGCCCGCGACGTGATCATGCTCCTCATCGTTGATTTGGCGTCTAGCTTCTCACGCTCGTCATCATCAATTCGTCGTCCATCAAAAAGGTCCATCCATAATCGTCCATGATGTGATCAATCATCAATAGTTCATTGCTTATTTCATTATTTGATTATTTATGATGTTGATCTAGATGATTTTTTCCTGAACTAAAAGTGTTGCAAGTAACTTTGCCAGATGATTTGATGTCAGCGGGTGAGATTCTTCAGTTTGTTACATCTGTAGATTGCTATCCGAATATCTCTCCTGCCTATTGGATCCTCTTAACTATACCTGTGACTGTCGCCTCAGCTGAAAGAAGTTTCTCAAAATTAAAACCACTGGAAACTATTTGAGGTCAACTATGTTACAGAAAAGATTGACTGGCTTGGCTATGTGCTGCGTGTAAAAAGATGTCTTGGATAACATTGATCTTGATATTGTACGTAATGATTTTCCATCAAGAAATGCCCGAAAGAGTTTTTTTAAGCACCGTAGCATTATTATCGGTGGAGTCATTTGAGTTTGGTTTTATTTGAGGTAATCATACTAGTTTAATTTTGCTTGCTCTTTTAGTTTGTAGTATCAACATTGTTTTTTCAATAATTACTACATGTTAGTATGTTAATAGTACTGCTATTTGTTTTATCAATTATCATGTTACAAATGAAAAGAATATTTCACCCAACGGTCCAAAGCTAAAGGGTCCATAGTCTCCCGTTTGCCCGAGGGCCCTCAAAACCATAGAGCTGGCAAAAGTTGAAGGTGCACGGCAAGGTTAAAAAAGAGTAAATTGCACTTAGGTACCTAAACTTGTTTTGTGATTTCATCCAGAGCTAGTGAAATAGGATATTTAGGTCTACGAAGTTGTGTTTTGTTCCACTTAGATATAAGAATGGTTTTCAAATGGTGGTTTCGATGATTTGGTTATCTACTCACCAAATCGTGGTCTTTGTTTTGCCACATAAATAGCATATGTGACAATTTTTTAATCTATTTTCAAAATGTGGTCCCACATGTCAGCTTCTTCCCCCTCTTACTCCCTATCTTCCCTCCTCTCTCCATCTCTCGTAGAGAAATCAAGGGGAAGAAAGGCGTCAATACGATTGGTGGCGTTGTCGGTGGTGAAGGGCGAGCTCTGGCGAGGAGGGCTCAGACATGGCCTTCTTGGGAGAGGAGAGAGTGGAGAAGAGAGGGAGGCTAGGAGGGTGAAGAGAGGAAGGAGAAGGGCGGTGTGATTTTCGGGACATGGAGCTCCAATATATATAGGGGATTCTGACACGACGGCAGTCAGGAAGAGGGGCGGTGTAGATCTGGTGGAGGATAGATGTTCAGGAGACAAGAACACGATGCTGCCTGCGGCATTCAAGCCCATTAGTGTTAATGACTCCACTAGTGAAGCCATGAAGACGAAGCTATCAACGTTGGGGACAATGGACATCATCAACTGCTGCGGAGAAAGCACAAGAGCGACCCTGCAGCTGACGGTGGAGCCCATTGGCGATGTTAATGGCGTCGGTGACGGGGAGACGTGGAGCTGAAGAGGTGCAGCTCGAGTAAAATCCTCTTGCACGGCAAGGAGGCGGAGGGAGGAGACAACAACCCATGGCGGCGCAAAGGCGACCGCCGAGGGCACGACCTCGATAAAGAGCTTGGCGTGGAACGAAAGCAGCAAAAGAAAGATGGGGTGGTTGGAGGGGATCAGCAGACCCTCGAGCTTCTCCATCTTCCCCAGCACAGGCCACCCCCTCAAGAACCCCCTTGCGGATGAAAGCGTCACTGCCGTTGCTAAGCAAGAGAGAGGGGTAATTGGAGAGAGAGAGAGAGAGAGAGAGAGATATGCAAAGAAGGTCGATTACTCCTCCGTGGCCAACATGCTTTGCCACTGCTGCGAGAACAACGGGAGAGAGATGGGGAGGTCGGTCAAGTGCTCATCACTAGGAGAAGAGAGTGGGAACGAAAGAGGGAAAAGAAGAGAGCAAGAGGATGATGACACGTGGGACCTATATTAAAAATAAATAGAAGAAACTAAAAAAAATACCACATGGCTATCTAGTGGCAAAAAAAAAAAACATCCTCGGTGCACAATGACGTGGTAGCCTAGTCATGAAACCCTCGGTGCGCAATGACTGGCAGCCTAGTCATGAAACCACCTTGTGGTATCAGCTTTGAACCCAAATGAAACAACAATGAAAGTTTGTGAATCCAAATATTCGGTTTCATAAGTTGTAGACCTAAACAGAATCCTTGTGTATAAAAATAACATATTTTGGCTCAACCAAACCATCACAAAAAAGGCCTAGCTTTTAGTTTGTCATGTCCTTGTCCTGATTTCACACTTCACATTTGGAAGTTGCTACTATGTAAATTCTATTACCAGTAGTTCACCATGATACCTCCGTGAATCGTAGACTACGCGACGCGACGCCAACAAGACTTTACATTCATACTTCCAGGAGCAAAGGTTGTCACGGAGTTTTGCATCTGATATATAGATTCAGCAACTGGCTTATCATATAAAAGTACCTAGCGCCCCCATGTACAGAATAAAAAAAGTAGTACATGCCTTTTGTTTCAGGGGCAAACTAAGCATTGATACACCAACCTAGAGAGAGCACATTGTATACTCTCACTCTAAATGTTGCTTGGGTGGTCTAGATGGTCGCTGCAGTTGGTGGACGGAACGGCAGACAGCTCTAGCCTCCCCGTCCACTCCTCGCCTGGCTTCAGCGTGATGGCTCTCTCGACGGCAGCAGCATCCACACAAAGCATCTGCTTAAACTCCTCATCGCCAAAGTCCGCCATTGTTTTTGACTTCTTCTCCCATGGGTTCCATACAACTGATGTCCAAGATAAATGACATAAATTTTTCCCGTAAAGTTTGACGGGAAATTCTTCGTTACCACATTACTTATCCTGTTTAATGTGGTAGAGAAATAAGATCATCTTACCAATATCAGGAAGTCCTTCTTTTCTTATGATGAAAGTGCGTTTCTTTTCATGATCAAGTACCGCTATTACGCCAGGGGAGCCAACATAGGCTCGGTCGACCTGTAAACACAGTTTGCTTCTTTGGTCATAGGTATCATTAGTGGCACATCATTTGAAAGGAGCATATGTGATCACATTATACTAAGAGGAGCCTCACACGCCAAGTTCTATATTGGCTATCAACCTATAATCCAAACTTGGAACCGTTGAAGTATAAGTGAATTATGTTCAAGCATAAGTGAAATTTCTGCCTTTACCCTTAGATTAGGCTTTTGATTGAACCAGTTCATGCATGCAACTCAAAATGGTATCAGAATCAAAAGGTCCTGAGTTCTAGACTCGGCCATTGCATTGTCAAAACATCAACCTCTTAAGGCCTAGAGGTAATAAGTTGCATACACGGACTAGTTCACTAAAAGTCTAAATTGATGGAAAAAAATTGGGCAATTCATACTTTCAACACTCCCCATCAACCCCTCTCACATGGAAGCTCCATCTTTGAGACCTTTGGCTCTAATACCATATTAAGTTGAATGCACTGACTAGTTTATCCAAAAGCCTAAGTTGATGAGGAAAGGTGCGCAATTCACTTAATACTTTCAACAAGAGGGATGTGAGGGGAGTGATGAAATATATTACCCACATTTCTCTATCAGCTTAGGATTTTGGTGTACACTGGTCGGTGCATGAATGCATGCAAACAATAGGGACAAGTTCTAGTGTTGAAATACATTACCCGCATTTCTCTATCAGCTTAGGATTTTGGTGTACAATGGCCGGTGCATGAATGCATGCAAACAACATGGACATGTTCTGGTCGGTTCATGCAACTCAATAGGTCAATAGGAGTGCATAGCTGCATGCAACTCAATTGGGACAAGTTCAGCTCGTCGGTGCATGCAACTCAATAGGGATTTTGGTGTACATTGGTCGGTGCATGACTGCAAGCAAACAACGGGGAAAGGCTCAGCTGGTCGGTGCATACAACTCAATAAGGACAAGTTCAAAGTTGAATTTCAAGTTTCTATGGATAAGTTCATAGGGGAGTGTTGAAAATATATTACCCACGTTTCTCTTTCAGCTTAGGCTTTGGGGTGAATTTCTAATTGCTATGGACAAGTTCAGAGGGGTGTATTGAAATATATTATCCGCATTTCTCTATCAACTTAAGCTTTTGGGGTATACTGGTCGGTGCATGCCTGCATGCAAACAATAGGGACAAGTTCAGCTGGTTGGTGCATGCAACTCAACAGGGGCAAGTTCAAGTTCAGAGCTGAATTTCTAATTGCTACGGACAGGTTCAGTTGTTGAATTTCTAATTGCGATTCAGACTTATTGGAATTATAATCTCAATTCAAATTACCCCAATCATGCTGATTACTGATTATAAACTAGTAAACTAAATCTTCAACATGAGGTAACATGAGGAATTTTTACAAGAATATGATTGACATATCTGCACAGCTTGAAGGGTGTAAAATTCAGGTCCTATAGCTACTTGGTTGTATTCAAAGGTTTCACACAGTTGTGCGAGCTTATCCTGACAAACTGCAACAACTATATCTCTAGCCAAAAGGTGCAATTACCCATATATACATGAAATAGATTGACTAGGTCTGCGTACAACATAAATATAGAGGTAAATGAAAATTTACCTCCGATTCAAACGTTATGGCATCTCCTTGTTCTGTAAAACGCTCTCGTTGGCTAAGATTGTCAAGATAATCAAGTGTTTCCAGACCTTCTATCCTCACTTCGCTGGAATCAATAAGGTGCAGCACATCAAAATGCATGTTGTTCATGACTTGACTGA
>SPJY01001376.1:216787-317444 GCA_005191435.1 Raddia distichophylla
CGACTGAGAGCTCTTTACTTCCTTCGAATACAAATTCGATTATCTCTTCGATTATACCGTAATAGTCAACCCCATCATCCCCCAGCATAAGACGCAGCTGTTTACCGATCGCAAATCAGGCATTGACTGCTCATGTGTGGAGGAACGAAATCGAAAACCGTTTATATCGTAACGGTTATGAACTTTCACAGATCTTATACATCCACGTGACATTTGATGAAGATCATTATGTAAACTAGCATCAATAGCCGCTTATTTCCAAAACTATGCTAAGAAATTCGGCCGCCCATGTTCAGCACCCATTCGCAAGAGTTGGGTTCTTTCACCAGCAGTTGGCTGTCGACTTCCTTTCCATTCGGCTCGGACAAATTCGTCTCGTATAGCTGCCAACTCTTTGATGTTGTCGAATATACATAATAATGCGACAACTCGTTCATCTCCTGATAAGTCTTGACTCAGATGCTTACCTACCGCCCGGCCTTGCACCTGATAAATTCTTAACTAAGAAAAAAGGCGCGAATAATCAACACATACCTCCGATGATGAGGCGGCGGGGCGGCGGCTAGGGCTAGACAGGATGGCGGGCGGCGCGAGAGCACGGGGGCGCGGCGGGGCTAGCGGAGTGGACGGCGGCGGACGGCGGCGGGCGGCGCGAGACGGCGGCGGGCGCGGGACGGCGGCGTTGCCAAGCGGGACGGGCGAGTGGGACTAAGGTGAAAATAGCCTAAATCCCAGCGCGGTTTCATTATATACATCATTCTCGACGGCCGCAAGCCGTCGAGATAGACAGTGACCAATCTATCACCCAACCAAAGCATGCCACGTGTCACACGTGATCTATCTCGACAGCCCAGCCGTCGAGATAACATGACTGCACGGCTGCACATGTGACCGTTGGGTCAGCACCGTCTCGACGGCTTCAGGCCATCGAGATAGCTTTCACGGTCACCGCCCAGTCAACAGAACGCCACGTGTCAAATCGTGACAGGTAGCACTCTATCTCGACGGCCATAAGCCGTCGAGATAAACTGGATATGCACCGTCGCGACTCGCCCTGGGACGCTGGAAAACTTGTCTCGACGGCTTAGGGTCGTCGATATAAATCATAGGATGACGTGGCCCAGTGGTGTGGTCTTTCTCGACGGCCACTAGCCGTCGAGAGAGACCCCCTATCCGTCCGGTGCTGGCTGACACGATCTCGACGGCTCATTATCTCCAGCCGTCGAGAAAAACCTATTTTGACGGTTTGCGTTGACTACCGTCGTCAATTGTGTCCTTTCTCGACGGCCCTGACATATGCCGTCGAGACTGATGTCTATCTCGACGGCTAGTATAGCACCCCCTTTCGGCGGTCAACATAACTTATTTAATTTTTAAAATATTTTTAAAAAATTCTTTGGTGCTTCGTAATGGCTAATATTATTTACGACATGAAAATTTACCATCGACAAAATTCTTATGTTCAAATTATGTACGCAAACGGAGTTGCCTATGTAAGGAGTTATATCGGACAGAATATTAGTTAGCGTTTTTATATAGTTTTATGAAATACGGGTAACAGGGATATTATAATTTTCATGTTTTCACCATTTAATCGGAAAACCATTATACATAGATCATTGCATTGGAATGTAACATAATATTCCATTTTTAAAAAATTTATATACAATTTATTAGTTTTAAATATATACATATATTATACGTAACATTAATTATAAATAAAAAATGTTTGAAAAATTAATATGCAACATGATAACATCTTGTACCATTATATATTTTTCCAAAAATTTGAGACAGTTTCATATTTTGTTTTTATGTTGCATACATTTTTAATTAAATTGGTAAATAAACATGCATCTCTGCAAATTATGAAAAAATTTGTAAAAAATGAAAAAAATCTATGGGCCAGCCCACCACTAGAGCAGATGATACATTATCGACGGCCAACATCTGGCCGTCGAGATTTAGGCATGCTAATGGGCAGGCCCATGAGACTATTCTCGACGGCTTGGTCCTAGCTGTCGAGATAGGCAATTCTTGCCATCGCGAAAACAAAAAAAACAAGCGCGCGGCTCTGGACGAACTTAATATAACGACGCCCTTAGCGTGGCCGTCGAGATTACTTAGACTATGTCGACGGTTCTATTGTGGCCGTCGAGAATAATTTTGGCCGTCGAGATTTTGTACGATTCCTGTAGTGTGACACAAGTTCTATGCAAGTACAACACAAGTTAAACTTGAATACAATAATCCAGTAATCATCAGCCCCTCAAAACAAGTACAATGCACAACAATATTTTTTACACAAAAACTATATCTAAATTTGAAATTCTATTTTGAGATAATAGCTTAATTCAAATATGAATCGGAAAATTTAAACGGTTGCCAAAATCAATATTATATTTGCTACCTTTTGGATTCAGGAAACGGATATAAAAAAATATCTGGAATCTGATCCTACAAGTAATGCCTATGGCTCGAGTCGAGCTTTGCAGACAAATACTTCCTTAATTGCATGTTTTAGCTCAGTTAGGCTCTCGCTCATGCTCAGTTTGAGCTTGAGAGAGAAATAATATCCCGATTTATATGTTGAAAATTGGTTTGGCTTGAGCTCAACTCAGTTTGAGCTTGACGGAAGCTTAGATCAGCTGCATCTTGATTATCTGATGCATTGATGAACCTTTGCATTTAAGCTCATGATCTATTGGAGCTTGCATCAAACTACTTTAGAGCTTGATATATGTTTGAGATTGAACCATCTAAGCATGTACAATGGTACATGTTAGCACTCCCTAGGCTATTTATAAGATGTGATACACCAGATTTATTGTGTGGTGTAGTAAAGAGAAATGAGAGAAAGAGTTGCAGTCTCTTCACGAGAGTCGACTTCTTCATGCAAAACAAGATAAATATATAAACAAATAATATACGATTTTGTTAGAGCCAATTAGAGATAAATACTGTATATGACGCATTTGACGATATGCCATACTATTAGAGACAACAGTTTACGACCATTGCACATTATCTTAAAAATCGGCTGTTACGACTTCAAATCGTTCTGGGATTGCCCATCGAACTCGAGCCAGAGCAGGCTGGAGGCGGGAGCCGCACGGCACGGCGGGAGAACAACTTCATGATACATTGCTTTACGAATTCGTGTAGTCGTGCAGCCAGCACGACTTTCTTACTTCAGTGCAATCTCCACCGCCATCACTGATTACTGGCGAAATTTGCAAGCACAAGCCAATGGAGTCGAAATCAATCAAAACACTGCATGCAGCGAACAAACAATACGCGTCTATCTAATCTACCTATCAGAGGCATATGCGCAGCTATGCTTTCTATCTGTCGAATATGCACGCATTCTGGTCTGGTTTCCTCGATTCCTCTGCCGGAGATAAGATACTTGCGTTAATTTGCAATTTGGATGCACATTCCTGATTCTTGGAGTCTTCCCCGATCCCCATTCTTTTGTTCTCTTTTTTCAGTATGGACCTCTATTTAGCCAAAGCCAGTCCAGTCCAGTCTAGGCCCACTACATATATGTAGGCTTATCACCGCAAGTGTCGGCCCAGATCGATTACTGTTACGGAGACGGAGGAGTTTAGCCCAAATCACTGGTTCATTATGGCCCTAGGCCGTAGCAAGATAAAGTTTCTGCTCATTATTGCCCTCTGTTAGCATCGCCGTCCATCAGCCGGAACCTGGGCGTCCTTGACATAGACGATCGCTTAGCAATCTTGGAGCTGAATGGAAATGCAAGATATACGGCCAATTTTCTAAGAAAGGGATAAAAGATTCACAAATATCCTTTTTATAGAAAGCCCATGGCCAAAACCCAATTACAACCAAGACCATGAAGGACTAAACTATCAAATAACATAGGGAACTAGGGTTTCTCCAGACTCGGCATTGCTGAAGGCAAAGGCTGTCGCACTCAAAGCCATTGTCGTCCCCATCATGGTCGCACTTGAGAAAGACAAAAACGAGCAGAACACCGCCACCATCATCATTGAGGTAGCCAACACTTAAAATTGCCCTAACTCATTCCAAATCTTACCCTTTTCAAGAATTCTACTAATACAGACTGCTCTATATTGACGAAGTCTCGACCGCACACATCACCGCTGTTTAGAGTTGAACTCGCATTGAGGCTCTCCCACTTTCCCATCCACGTCAACGATGACCCGAAGATGTCTCTTATTGGTTAAATCGAGTATCTAGATGTGTCGGGATTAGAAACCGGACGACGGCGCCAATCCTTGACTCATCTAAGCTCTTTTACAAAGCTAAGTGTTTTCTAGCAAACCCCAAGCCACCTCTATCGCCAATGGAAGCACCAACAATGGAGAAGCCGGCCAAAATTGCCTTCATCCGCTAGTCGCCTTCCCTCGTATTCGTTTCATGCCTTGTGCCTTCCCCCTTTTGGGTTGATGATCTTAGATATATACAACCGATTTGATACACACGGTTTGAACATCCGAGGAATTGATATGCTAGTTTTTTTTTGTTACTTCTTGTATAGTTGTATGCCATTGCTGGCGATGCCCTTAATTTCTCCTATGCCCACCACATTTGCACTCTACCATTATATGCCATCTCATTCACAGCATGATACCTTCTACGCCGTTGCCGTTAAGTCTGTTACGAGGCCTTTAGAAAGCTAATTGTAATGCCCAAAATACCCCATCATTTTAAAACTAAAAAAATCTATATCTCCTCTGTTTAAACTTCAAATCGAGTGACTCAAATTTGTAAGTTTATGTAAAATCATGTTTTACTTGCTGTTAAGTTATTGTATTTTTGCAATACAAAACTACAATAACCCTATAGTCTTTATCTAAAAAATTACAAAACTACAATATAAAAGTTAATTTTATAAAAACAAGTATCAATAATTTTAATTAAAATTTCACATCCAAATTTTGAATTTCACTAGCATATTTGAGTGCACATAAATTTCTAAACACAGAGAAAATTTTCTCATAATGTTTGTAAGATTTATCTTATTTTTCAGTGTATTAAAAAGGTAGGGATATAAACATCTTTATGCATCTTCATAATAGCTTGATTGCTCGATAGTGACATAGAAGATATCAAGTTAAGAATGGGACAAGATTAGAAGACACTGTTGTGATATATAAAACGGCTTTGACCCCTTTGTTATCTACAGAAGCGATGGTGTAGAGAAGAATGCAGATGTACGTTCATTGTTGCCTTGTAGTCTAGTATTTCATCTACCAGATTTAAAGGACATATTTATGTTTTACACATGGTCTTAAAAATATTAAAAACAGCTATGCTACCCTAGTTATTATCACTACCTCTAATTTCTAAGCACATTTTTTCATTAACGTGTATAAAGGAAATACAAGCTAAAACTGGGTAGGAGCATCGAGAAAATCTGTTCAAAAAGGAGTATCGAGAAAAAGAGCATATCATATTTATTCTGCATTCTAATACGAAACAGACCTTATCGATAGACGGAGTGTTCGTGTACGGTTCACCGGAAAGACGCAGAGCAGCAGCTGACAGCCGCGCCGCACGGAGGCCGAGACGAAAAACGGGCACCGTGCCGACAGCACTCTGACCAGCTCCCGCGGCCAGAAAGCCACGCCGATCGATTCGAGGCCAACCTTCCAGTGCAGGACACGAGCCACCCCCTCACACGGCCAGGCAAGAGAAGAGACACTGATGGAAACAAACCGGCAAAAGCACGGCATGGCGAAGCAAGTACCGTGGAAACACTGCTGCTTGGGCGTTTGACTTCACGCGCGGTCGCTTCGATCAGCGTACCCTCGAATCCCCCTTTGCCCATCACCAACTCACCACAAGCCAAAAGGAGATGGGAAAAAAGTTCGTGCTGATCCGACAGGTCGACGAGATACTCCAATATCCTTCGCAAATCAGCCCAGAAACCGATGCGAGATGAACGGGCGGAATGATGGACGGCACCACGGATTGGGCGGGCGGGCAGGAAGGCAGACATCTCGTGTCGTTTTTTTGTAGTTTTGCACGCACTGGCACGTCCGTAGCTGGGGCTACCTGCTCCTGCGTCCGACGAGTCGAGCGGACCACAGCCAGCGCCCACCGGCCGAGGAGATCCAGAGCAGGCCACGCATGTGCCCGTGGGCCGTGGCCCGCGCTGCGCCCGCACGGTTATTGAAACAGCGTCGAATCGGCTCACGACCGGTGGTTCGACCGGTTTGAACCTTAACATCATCCACAGCAGCACTTTAGGCTTTCCTCACGCACGAAGAGAAATTTACTCACAATGATTTCGAAGTCTGAACGAGCTTAAATAGGTACTAAGCAATAATCTGTAATTATTGAACTTTGCTGTATAAATCGAATGCCCAATTTTTTTTTTAACCATCGGGTGTTGCTACGGTGCATTAAATAAATGTTGGAGTTTTTTTAAACCAAATGTTGCACCAAATGTTTCAATGTAACATTCGGTTTACATATACTGCAATATTCGGTTTAATGTATTGCAACAACGTTTTATTTTTTTTCTTAGCAATAGGTGCCCAATTTGTAGCATTACCAATAATTATTGCTACTTCTTTAGCCAGCAGCGAAGCCACCACCCGGTGAGCACGGGTATGTGCCCGAACTCCGCGGGCGACAACAACAGGAGTATTCGATAGCCGTGCACTGTGGGTTTGCAAAGCTTGAGCAACAGCTATGCGATAGATAAAGTGCTTGCTGCACCCGGCCTCGCGAAGCGGCAGGCTTGGCCGCTGTCTTTACCACACCTAAACAAGCCATCAACGTTCATTATTGAGTGCATACATCTTCCTAGTTCCTAGTTTGTAATCCTTAATTCTTAATTGCTAGCTACAATTATACTTGATCATTTGTCGGGTTTGGATGGTTTGGGTCGGATTTTTCAAAACCTGACCAAAAATCAGTCGGCCCGATCTCGACTATACCCGGTGCACCGGGTCACAAATCTAGGCCCAAACTAGACCTGAAACCGGAAAACCCGAACCCACACGATGATTTTGCATTATTTTGGGCCCAAACCGACAGGCCGGGTTTCCTATGAGCAGGTCTAGTTACAATATTGCACTATACAATTACTCACTCGTGCATGACATAGCTACCTACAATCTATAGAACAAGATCGATAAGCAATACTCCCTCCGTCCTGAAATATAAGAATTTCTAGACATTTTGTAGTAAACCAAGAAAAGCTATAAAATGCTATGATACCCCTATTAGCTTCTATTCACACTAGCATTCACTACTCACAACCACTCTCATCATTTATTAAATGAGCTAGTGCTAGGTCACTAACTACCCTTGAATTCCTTATATTTGAGGACAAAATTTGAATGCTGGAAATCATTATATTTTAGGACGGAGGGAGTACCATTTAGGGCTAAGTCACAAATTGATGAACATACCTCGGTGGTCTTTACATCGATGATGTGTTGTGCAGTGCTAGTGTTGCCTTACCTACGGCCACTTACATAAGACTGCGCTTTCAATTTATAAAATATTGTTCCCAATTCTAACAATTCAATCAATCAAGCCACTTACGTACAAAAAGGTTCTCTGAACCTTTCTAAACTCTGCACCTAGCCACCTAGCCAACTAAAGCCACAACTGTACAACTCTAGGCAAGGAATGAGATCGCGTGAGTTGCAACCAAGCACGAAGGAGATCAACGACACTCTCCACGCAGTTTGTCTCTAACAAAGCTCTCCTCACTACCTGGCGCGGATTCAACATGTTTTGCGATAGAGGTCCAACGGTCGGCGTGGCAGTGGGGATCGAGATCAACGCGCACATACAGTTGGCTTAAGATTCATTCAACCAACTTATCTACTCAGTCCCACACACAACTAACTTCAACGCAAGCAATCTATTCATACAGTTCAACCACTTCAAACATGCTATATGATTAGAGGGAGAGGAGGTAGAATCCAAGCAATAGGAAGATGCGAAGGGAGTGGCCTGGGAGGCATCACGAACAGGGAGGCATGGAGCAGTGGCACTAAGATTCATGTAAAGAATCAGAGAAAGGAATGGCGACGAGGAAGAAGATGGGCAAGTGAGCAGGTGCTTGCAGCTAGGGCTGGAACTTGATCAGCTCGAAACTCACAAGTAGCTTGGGCTCGACTCAGTTACAAACGAGCATGAGCTGAGCTGAGTTTTCAGCTCGTGGCTTAACCAAGCCGCCCCAAGTCAGGCCTTGGCTCACTCGAGCTTGGCTTGTATATGACCCAATATATAAATATCTCCTATATTATATGTATAATGAACAATATCAATCTAACATAACAATTTAGTAAATCTCTTTATGGGCTGCATTTTTTAGGTGACAAATGGACGATGGCATGTACGGTTCTGCCGCGGGGAGGGCCGCGGCATGGACAGGAAAGTGGACAGGGGAAGAGATATCACCAGCAAGGGAGGGAGGCGGCATCGCTGGCAGTGGAGAGGGCGCCGGCACGGGTGGTGCCACGGCTAGGGTTAGAGGTCGGCTCGAGGGCTGGCTTCGCCAGATCCGGCCTTGTTGAAGGTGGATGTGGACGGATCCATCCTCGGCGGCGTGCCAGCGGCCGCCCCAAGGCCCGCCTCGCCGGATAGACCCGGCGAGCAGACGGTAGCACAGCGGCAGGCGTGGGGAGGGGCCGGGGCGCCGGGATGAAGTAAGCGGCGGCGCGCTAGGAGCTGGGAAGGGAGGGGGTCAGCGGCGGTGGCCCGGCAAGCACGGGAGGAGGCGACAGCATGACGGGGGAGGGAAAGAGTAGGCTGGAGCCTGGAGCCTGGATGAGCAGGCGGACGGGAAAGATGAGAAATGAGGGAGGAGGGTTGCGGGGAAGGTATATGTGGAGGGGCATGGACCGTAATTTTAGCGAAACCTAGGTGTACTTAGAAAGGCCAAAAGGACAGCGCTGCTAACTACGCGAAACATTGGGGGAGGGGGGCGAACAAAATTTTACCGAGGGGCGGAAGCACCGGCTAGGGAGCGGTTTGCGAATATACGGGGACTGAAGCATGAATTCACTCACATCGAGGTTTTTTTGCAAACCGGTCCCTCGGGGGGTCACGATCGGGCGGCTGGGGTGGGGGGCACGCGGCGCGATCGGACGGCCGAGAAATTTCGGGCGACGTGGCCTCGCAAGGGAGCTTAAGCTCTACGCGCTATATATGCGGCGCAGCAGCTAATATGCGATATTGTTTTAACAATTTAACAACATGTATGGTTGTATATTTGAATAAAATAGTTATAGTTATAATTTCTTCTACTCAATGTGTTAATGGTATCTGAGATCTCTCTCTTTTGCACCTTTTTTGTTTATTTGATTATATATAGTCCGACTCACGAACGCTCGCGAGCCGAGCCAAGTTTCTAGCTCGGACACCTTAGCTAGCTCAACTGGCTTGGCTCGGTAGTGAACGAGCCGAGCCGAGACGAGCCATCCTTTGACATGATCAAACTCGGCTCGTTCCCACACCTACCTGCGGCTGCAGGCAAAACAGGGAGCCTGCGGCTACAGGGCAGAACGCAAGCTGAGTTGAAGCCGGGTGGGAAAAAGCGCAGGAGAGCAGTTTGATTGGTGCACTGGGGACTGGGGAGTGAGTATAGCCTCGGGGCGTTGAAAATCAACAAGTGGTACGCAGGCGCGTCCAAGGATAGGAAAGGGAGCCATTTCTGGCCTGAAGATTGTTTAAAGCACAGGTAATGCAGTAAAACGTTGGAAGCTCCCCACTGGAGAGGTGTGAACGGGGTGAAAGGATTCTTTCTGTGAGAAGATTCTCTGCGACCCCCAGAAAAGAGGAGCACAATACAAAATGAGTTTTTTAAGGAGTGTACAAACACTGCCCCTCCTCGTTTGATCAGGTCAAAAGGGTCTGAGGAAAAATTTGTTTTTTCTTTAGAGCAACAAAATTAGCAGTTTTTATGGGAATCATATTCTGAAGTCTGCACAGGCGCACCAGCTCGATCTGCAACCAATTAGCATAAGTCATACTCTGAAGTCTGCCCGGTCAGTGGCCAGCCCACTCTAACGATTCTTGACAAAACGTTCCTGCGTCATGCGAACTACAGTAGAAATTAAGCAGCAGCCTCGAAGCGTCCGGATTACGATGATATAACTGAATTTTTTTTCAATCAAATCGGACAGAGCACTGGCTCGACATTGTTCTTAGCTGAAAAGAAATAGATTATAACCTGAAAAAATCGGATACCCTCGGTAGGACGATCGAAGAGCCAAAATAATTAATGAGAAATATTTTAAGATCTTGTAAAAATTATAACAAGTGCAGCAACATTTGTCTTATATATAAAAAATAAATTTTTACAGCAACTTTTAATTTTAGTTTAAGCTAAAAAGGGCAAGGCCTTCGTTAAAGAGGTTGGAACTATACACAGTACAAGAGACGAGAGAGAAGAGGAAGGAAGCAGCCAGGAGCCTTGTCAAGGTATAGTTTGGCAGCGCACCCTTAGAAAAATCTCGCCCTCGAGATTTCTTTTTTTTTTAAAAAAAAGAGGATTAACCCCATTTTCCATTGCATCAGTAGAGATACAACGGAAACCATGTGTGCTTACAACTTTCTAAACCAATCTACTAGTTACATCAATCTAGGGCCACCTGCCCCCTAGCTACTCCTCGCGCTGTTCTTTCTCTTTTTGCTTCTTCTCGTGTCGTTCCCTGCTTCTTCTTTCTTCTCGCGCCGTTCCCTGTTTCTTCTACCGACCTATTGTGTCCCACACCCAGGACACAACCAGTTGAGCAATGCTCACTTCTCAAATTTTCCCTTCATGGGCAACATCTCACGCTCTTCTTGCCTTCTTTTTCTTCCAGCGCATCATGTTCTTGCCTTTTTCGTTTTTCTTTTCTTCCTAGCAACTTGCGGTGAGGGTGCGGGGATCGATCCCCCGATCGGTTGCTCCCACACCCTAGGATGCAACCAATTGAGCTAAGCTCACTCCTCAACCCTCGAGATTTCTTACTTGGTAGAGAACAACAGCAGAGGACGAATAAAATTCAGGTACGACGAATACCATGAAATGGATTAAATAGTATGTTAACAAGAAAACATGATCATCAGCCATTGTTAGGTGCGCATGTGCATCTCTGACTTCAATCTCAACACGGACATTCTATTAGACCTAACACGAGGTCGACGACTATCTACAGAAAAATTTTGTCCTATAATTTAAAAACATCAATTTTAACCTAAAAGAATCCAACATCTTACGCATTTGCAACCCCAATTCCTAAAACCATCACAACAATCTCATTTCACATTCATCAACCATATATATTCACATTTCACATTCACCAACCATATATATTCACATTTCACATTCACCAACCACATTAATCAACATAATAGAGCATAGCACAATTTACATGCACGTAACCATCCACCATTCCACATACAATTACACCGACAACAACACATGTCCATATCTGTAATGTTTCTTACAAAGTTTACATAAAAAAAACCATGCATATAGGGGGAATCAAATTGTCGACCGTCTAACCTTTATTTTTGCAAATTTGCAAAAGGATCGAGCAACATCTCATCGACAAAACGATCTTCGACCTATCTTGCGGCGTTCCTAGTTGCATCATCTCTGAACAAAACGTTTATCAGGAGGCACATAGCAACCAAGCCAAAGATGTAAAAGCGAAGATAGACCATGTATATTAATTCGCAAGGCTATCTTTGGGCGTTTGGAAATGAGACGTCTCCCAGCCTATCGGACTCCATCACCTGCATGATGGTATGACCACAAGCACCTTAACTATTTCCTTCCGTTTCTTATTCCCATCAAGATAGGGCCCAAAATCCGGATTACGACGGCCGGGTCAAGTCGGAAAAGCCGAAGGCATGCATCGTGAAGCCGAGACAGCTCGATTTTTTCCCCAACTAATTTTGTTGGTCTCTGGATCGCTTGACGCAATAAAAAACGTGCTCGTTTGGAAAAAATTGGCAATGTCCGGAGGATGTTGCTATCGTTGAACACTGTTCTTGCACAGCAGGTACGGGCGCTTCTCTGAACATGGACAGGATCGTAGGCTGACAGTTTCTCAACATCTGATATAGAAGCTTTGTAAAAAAAAAGGAACAGATAGAACCGATCACGTAAGCATGTTCCCAAATCAGATATATTTACTCAGTCCGTTGGTTGATCAAAAAAATTCCGTTTCGATTGTACCTCTATTTTCCAATTAATACATACATTCTCCTACGTACGTATTTTTTAAGAACTGACCCTATATGTATTTTGTTCATGCTACAGCAGCCCTGATTCAATTATTGTATATGGCATTTTTTGTCATAACACATTACAATAACAATTTACTCCTCTTGTCATAGGTATTAGACGTTTTTAACTTTCATTGTCTTCAAAATGCAACATTGATCACTAATTTTTATTGCATTTTATTTTAAGAGCATCCCCAGCAGGGGAGCTGTCAAGCGCCGGCATCAATGCGGACGGGCAGGCGGGAAAAAAAAGTTTAAACTTTGCAGCTGCTGCGTGGCGGGCGGGCGGGGCGTGCGGCGCGCGCGCTGCCCGGCGCTGATGCATGCCGCTTTATCTCCCCTGCTGGGGATACTCTAAAAGCTCTATAAAATTATAATATTATTAAAGTGTTTTTTGATACAAATCTACACATATAATTTTTATGTATACAATCTAATTATTTAAGAAAAGTATTCATGACTCAAGTTTTGAAACTTTGAGTTGTATGTATCTCTAATTATTTGAGACCGATCGAAGGGAGCTCTAAATATCACCAACTCCAATTAAACAAGTACTGGAGTATTGCATAGGGATAAAATCCAAGCAATTAATACCAGCCGTAAAAACTACGATCGTACATGTTTAGAGCATCTTCAACATGCCCTCTATAATAATGTACTCCCTCTATTTTTTATTTTTCGTTGTTGATTTTTGGATATGTCCTTTAACCATTCGTCTTATTCAAAAATTTAGTGCAAATATGCAAAAAAAAATAAGAGTCATGATTAAAGTACCTTTAATGATAAAACAATGCATGACAAAATAAATGGTACTTAAATAGTTTTTTGTGAATAAAACGAATGGTTAAAGGGCACGTCTAAAAGTTAACGGTGATAAATAAAAAAGAACATAGGGGGTAGCAGATATAGAGGGGTTGTTGGAGGGAAGGAATCTCTTAAAATATAGTCTAAATTGTAAAAAAAAACTTAAAATGATAGATAGCAGAAACGTTAATAGTTTTTTTAAAAAAGATATAGAAGGGCATCTAATTATGCTAGCTCTTGGAGCTGACGATGTGCTGAATTGAAGTAATGCATCAAACATCGATGATGGGTGGCATCAAATCGATGATGGGTGGCATCATGCTGATGGGAGGCAGAGGTCACTGGTCCAAGCTGGACATGTGTTGCGGGTCCAAGAGCTGAGTTTGACTCGGTTAGGTCTGCCGAGCCAACCGTATGAAGTCAAGCCCATACGAAATAAACTATTCCCCCTTCTTAATTGATTGTTGCATATGCCGTGCAAGCATCAAAGTCGTCATGTCTACCAGTCTACCCCTTGATACGTACTCGCCATGCAAAAGCTTGCTAAGCTCGTGCTGCCCAATTGCCTCCCACAGCCGAACCAAAATAAACTGCGACTAATTGAAAAACCAATCAATTAACTAATCAGGCACCTAATCAATATGCATCCCAGCTAATTAAACAAGCAGTGATAACAATACACATCACGCATGCACTGATGCACGCGCGCGGCGATCGAATCGCATCAGGCGAAATCCCATTCCCACCCAAGTTGCCAATTCCCCATGTTCACACCGCTGATCTCTCGTTTAATATATTACATGTGCCGCCGAATAAGTACAGGGATTAGAGTTGACTGCGGACGCTAATCTCGCCGGTATATATAGCTATAGGTAGGCAGGCCATGTACGGGCGGGAAGCTAGCTACTCTCGCTCACTGGTAATTAATCACTGATGTTTCATGGCTGCTAGCTAGCTAGGCGTTGGTACTATGTATGTACCCATGGCAAGCCAGCATATATATCTTGCGTGCACGTACATGCCTCTCCGCATGTGAAGGGCGGTGGAAAAGAAAAGACGCCGGAAACATGCACGAAGCTTTGGGCTACTACGATCATGAACGCAAATCTGGGAAAGGACGGGGTGGTGCCTGCTGTGCTGTGTGCACTGTGCAGTGGAGTCGTCACTCGTCACACTGCGCATCATCATCGGCGAGCTTGCGAGCGAATCGCATATCTACAGGCTGCTGTGACGTTCCTTGGCTGCGTACGTTTCCCCCGTACGGGGTGATGGATTGATGAGCGATATGGATATGATCCCTCATGGGAGAGGTAGCTGTGGGCTGTGGCGTTTGGGGGTGTACGGGTCGGCTCACGTCAGGCTCGTCGATCGGCATGGTGGGTTGCTGCTGGCTATAAGCGTGTGGTTGTACCGAGGAGGGGCCGCGATATTGGCGCGCGCGTCGCGCGTCGCGTCACGGCCTGGGGAGCGCGCCAGCGGTGGGAAGCCTCGCCGCCACGCGTGACGTGCGGCCGGTACGAGGGGCAAGCGATCGAACAAGGACGGAGAGCGCCGGCCGAACGGAAGGCGGCGGCGCGCCGGCGCTTGCGTCGGACGGCCAGTACGAGGTAGGCGACGCTGCTGCGGTGTGGGCCGATCGCGCGAGGGTTCAGGGATGTGCAACAGTGCAAGGTATGGATCACAGAACCGTTCGGCTAGCCTGGTTTGCCGGCCCGACCTTTTAACCTTGCTATACCCTATTTAGTTCAGATTGGGACATCTTCTTCTCCCTGTTTTATTTGACTAGTCTGGCCCATCTACCTTATTTTTTTTTAACTCCGAGAGAGCTATTCGAGGCGGCCTCGAGCAGGGACGGATCCACTTCATTTAATTTATGTTTTAATTTATGGCTTCAAAAATTAAATTATTTTAAATTTTATCGATGATTGGAAACAAGTTTCTCGGATCGAGGTTACTTCTGAATTGCGGGATCAACGAACCCTTTCTGCCGCGATCTTCGCTTTCAAGATGCCAAATAAATCTTGATGTGAGACGTGAAAAAGAGACACAAGAGAGTTTTTTATCCTACTCAGAACTCTCGGACAAGGGATAACAACCTTAAGTCTAAAGATTTACTATAATTAATAGATCACAATATAAGGATTTGTGAGAGAGAGACCCAGATGAGGTTTCTCTTTGAAAGAGATGAAGAACAAAGGTGTGCTACGCATGATGTATCAGAATAAGATGTATCTCTGCTTACCCCTCACGCAGGAGGTTGTATTTATGTTAATTCTAGGATTACAAATCTTAAAAGATAAGCATGTATCGTAATTCATGCTTAGAATTATGCGACACGCCAGCGCAACCTTAAAATTACCCTAGTGTGCTCCACCATCGCGGGTTGAGCTGTCGTAACTAGGAAAACTTAATCTCCAAGCCTTTTGATACCTTGATCAGTATGCCACCGGCCAACGCCTTGCCTGGTACGTCATCTATCACCTCATGTTGTTGCACGTCTACAGTTAGTGTACAGAAGGATACCCGGGAAACACCTAGAGAGGTTTCATTGTTCGGGGAAGGCAAAAACCAATCCTCGATAAATTTGAATGAAGATAAGTAAATATACACATAAGTCAAATAAGTCCAATAATTTGAGGAGAACAAACCTTAAAAGTTCAGTTGGCTTTTAAGCTAAAAATTTTGATAGCCCTCGAGAGGTTCGAAAAAGATAAAAAGTATATTAGAAATATTTTTTATGATCTTCGAAGAAATACATAAAACTGCAAAGAAATAACTACAAAATGTTACCACATATGACCAATAGAAAATGCTCCCTCCGTTCCAAAATATAAGGCATATTTTGACTTCACAAGTCTTTAAAGGTAGAGTTTGACTATTAGATTCCTCTATTATATATTATGAATTGTTACAATATAATATTGTATCAAAAAGCACTTTGAAATATGAATAATTTGGTACAACTTTGGTATATTGACGATGCATATTATTTGATTTATTTATAGTCGAAATTTACTAAGTTTGACTTTTCTCCGGTCAAAATACGTTTTATATTTTGGAATAGAGGGAGTAATAAATATTGGGATGTACTATTCGGTTGACTTTTAAGCCGAGAAAAGGAGGGCACTAAACATATCACTTAGGTCTGCCGTTTGACGTCTGTCTCTTTAATTTGGCTATAGATTGTAATATAAAAAGGTTGTGTGTTTTCGTGGAGAGAAAAGAGCGCCGGCCGAACGGAAGGCGGCGGCGCGCCGGCGCTTGCGTCGGACGGCCAGTACGAGGTAGGCGACGCTGCTGCGGTGTGGGCCGATCGCGAGGGTTCAAGGATGTGCAACAGTGCAAGGTACGGATCACAGAACCGTTCGGCTAGCCTGATTTGCTGGTCCTACCTTTTAACCTTGCTATACCCTATTTAGACCCGGTTCTTTTCAGCTTAACAGCTTAACGACTTATCTACGTTTTGAAAACATATATGCTTCGAATTTTTTGAATCCGTTTTTTCGTTGTTTTGAAGGTGGGTCCTAACGCATTAAAAAGCAAGTTAAAAAAAATATATCCGAACTTCGAAAAGCTCTCGAAGTTCAATCATTTCAGTCGTTCAGCCGATCAGCCGTTCAGATCAGCTCAAAAGAACAGGCCCTTAATTTCAGATTGGGACATCTTCTTCTCCCTATTTTATTTGACTAGTCTGCCTCATTAACCTTACATTTTTCAACTTCCAGAGGGAGCTATTCGATGTGGACTCGAGCATAGACGGATCCACTTCATTTAAATGTGTTTTACGGCTTCAAAAATTAAATTATTTTTAATTTTGTCGATGATTGGAAACAAGTTTCTCGGATCAAGCTTACTTCTAAATTGTGGGATCAACGAACCCTTTCTGCCGCGATCTTCGCTTCCAAGATGCCGAATAAATCTTGACGTGAGACATGAAAAAGGAACACAAGAGAGGTTTTTATCTTGTTCAGACCTCTCGGACGAGGGATGACAACCTTAAGTATAATGTTTTACTATAATTAAGATATCACAATATAAGGATTTGCGAGAACAGCTACGCATGATGTATCAGAATATGATGTATCTCTACCTACTCCTCACACAGGAATTGGTATTTATGCTAATTCTAGGGTTACAAATATGAAAAGATAAGCATGTATCGTAATTCATGCTTAGAATTATGCGATACAATGGCGCAACCTTGAAACCCTAGCGTGCTCCACCATCACGGGCTGAGCTGTCGTAACGAGGAAAACTTAAATTTCCAAGCCTTTTGATACCTTGATCGGTATGTCACCTAGCAACGCCTTGCCTGGTACGTCGTCTATCATCTCAGTTTGTTGCTCGTCTATAGTTAATGGACAGAAAGATACCCGGGAAACACCTAGAGTCACTGTTCGGTGTCACGACCCCCTGTGTCTCTACAGGAAATTCGACACCATGATCTGATACTAGGCCTAGACTATTATCTCATAATGGATAATTCAATAGTTATCATCGCTGGCATTCCATTATTATTCAAAATAACAGAGTATTACAAGGTATCATCATAAGCTATTACAATAAGACAGGTATTACTAAATATTAAGAATGAATAACAAGAACATTAGAGTAGCAACAGTCTTCAGCGACAATATCCAAGCAATTTACCCGGACACCCGCAGCTAGTCCTGCACACCTGAGTTCAGACCCTCCTGATCCTAATCAGACTTGTAACCTGAATAATAAAATTATCCGTAATAGATATAATGAGTACACTGCAACCCAGAAAGCAATCCTTAAAAAATGCATGCAATCGCAATGGCAAGGGGATAGGTTATCTTACACCAAGACCTATTTACTAGTCAAGTTGTAGTAAACCAGGTTTTAATTGTTGAATGCATGAGTTGATCCAATCATCTCGAACATCAAAGGAAGGTGCATCATCACACCAGCCAATTCCAGCCTACTCTAATCAGGTTTATACTACTAGGAAAATGGCCTTTAGTCCCGGTTTCCCTAACCGGGATACAAACGTTACCACGGTGTAGAAAATATCTAAAAAATATGGCGAACTCAAGACTCGAACTTGGAACCTCCTACCACCACGGGACTCCACACTCACCCTTCTAACCAACCCACCAAGCCACACGTATTTACTAGACTAAGATATGCATTCCTTTTGAACTATGCTAGAACAAGGCTTTAGTCTACAAACCGGGACTAATTTGTGCCCGTGTCAGCTGGCATGTACCCGTCTGACAAAGAGTTTTTCTATCCCGGTTCGTGACATAAACCGGGACTAATGTGGACGAAAAATCATGCTTTTGGCCTAGTAGCCATGAATCGGGACTGATGCCACTATCAGTTCGAGTTTGTAGTTAACCGGGACTACATGTGAAAACCTCTCGACCCGTCCATAACCATGGGCACGGCTATCATGATAGTTTTAACTCTACAAAGTGTGTACAAATTTCCCTGCAAGCCCCGTCTCATCTAGTACGACATACGGTACAAGGCTTTTCCAGCCTACTCCGTTTACCACTTCGCCTGCCCTTTCTTTTGGTTTCCTCGGCCCCACCGCGGTATGGCGCCTACTACTTTTGGACACCACCAGGGGTCGTTCCCCAATTAAGCCATTTGGTCTCAGGGATGCACCTACCCCTCAGGTAAGGTCGCGAGCTTACCCTAGGGCAATAGTGATGAATTGTAATCGGACAAGTCGCAAGCAAATGATTAGTAGGTTTCGTAGGGTAAACAGGGCCGAAGTACAAGTGGTTGTACGGTAAGGTTTGGTTTGATAGTTCACAAGCATGAGTCCTTATTAGAGGAGACCCTCACATCTCCACCACAGTTCCGGAACCATCACTTCTCGGTCTCCCCTAAGCAACTACACTAGTTTTAGTTGTTTAGGATTTAATCAAAAACACCATCACGAAGCATACGCCCCACAAGGCACAATTTATAGTGATCGAAATCCCAATGTAGTCCTACACCTCTAGTCAAGGATAGGCTAGGGAAGATAATAATGGGTTCACAAAGATGGCTAAGACACATTAATAGAAGACTAATGTGTATAGGAACTCACACCCTGTTCGAAATGCATGCATCGGTGTTTACAAAGAGTAAGCAACAATTCATATTATAAAATTAGGACGCAAACTTGTAATTATGCTTGCCTGGTACTACAGTCACACGTTTCCCAAGAAATTGTCGGCGGCCTCGGCTTTGCTTCTTTAACGGCGACGTCTTGGTTCAATGTCCGAGTCTTGATGATCCTTCGCGAATCCGTCAGGGCGTACGGCTCTGGTGCCACCGATGGAGACGTCCTGACCTGAGCCCTGATCTTAATCATCTTCTAAGAATTTATCGGCACTCACAACTCCGATAAGAATACCGGTATGGCCTACACGCAAAACAAGATACAAACGAATAAACAATAGCAAATACATTCTAATAAATATACTAAACGAGTTACTGGCGAAAGTGCCTCAGTAATCAAAACGTGCTTCAGATCTTCGCGAATCCTAATCGGAATAATTTTCCTTTCAACAGCGTTGTTCGGTGTTCGCCTCGCGAAGTCGGCGACGATGACATGCAAACGAGGCGCACACGCAGAGACCGCTGCAGCGAAAATTACGGAAAATACCAAATTGATACAGTAGGTAAAATAGATCAGAAGAATACTAACAAAATTAGTTTGGTGTGATTTGTTCCTTTGGTTTAGAAGATATGAAATTAATAAGGAACACTGTATAGGAGCAGTACCTGGTCTTCACCCAGCCGTGAGGTCAAAAGGGAATAAAAATCCCCCCTCTTCACCCTCACTGCAACACACGAAGAGAAGAGAGAGAAAGAGAGAGAGAGCGAGAGAGAGAGAGAGGAGGCGGTGGCCATGGCTCCGGCGAGGGGTGGCTTCGACGGCGGTGTGGTTGTGGCGAGAGGTAGCGCTCCGGAGGCAGCTCCCAGCGAGGGCAGAGGTGGATGCGTCCCTTTTGGCTGGCGGCGGCGGTACGCTCGGCAAGGGGCGGCTCAAGCGGCGCTACGGCAGCAGCAAGGGCAAGGCGACTACGGCCCTCGGTGGCGGCGTGGCCACTCCATGGGGCAAGGGGTGGCGGCGCCTTCTAGGGGGCAGGGCGGCGCAGGGGCTTCGGGCGGTCGTGGCTTTCGGCGGCCGCAGATGTCCCGGGCAGCGATGCTCCGGAGAAGGGCGGCTCCAGTAGGGCAGCGGTGCAAGGCGGCGCCCCTAGCAGTGGCGGCTCCGACGGTGGCTAGGACGTGAGCCAGGGATGGCGATGCTACGGTAGGGAATGGCGGTGGGACAGGGCTCAGGCTCGGCACCGGGCAGCTGCACGACGAGTTGGGCACGGGGACAGGGCAGAATCGGCGGCTCCTTGAGGGAGGAAATGGCGGTGGCATTGGGTAGTAGGGCTAGGGTTTTTGCTCGTTATTTATATGCAGGCCTGGGTTTTGAGGTAAATTCAGAATTGGGCTTAGAGCCCAAATTAATTGGATTTTAGGGATAGAGTCCGATTAGGCTTAATTGGAAAACCCGGTTGCTTTGGGGTGGATTTGGTGTCGGACTAGGTTTTCTCGGGATAGAGGTTGGCTGCAAGAGATGGGGTGATGCGGCAAGGGATCGACGACAGCAATGGCCCCTGATGCAGATCAAAGGTGGGGTTTTGAAGGATGTCGGTCAAGAGGGGCGGAAGTCCAACCAGTTAGTGTTGCAAGGGAGGTCGATCAGGTTTAGGGTTTCGGTCAATGGAGATAAAGGGGAAAAGGTAGTGGAAGGAGAGAGAAGTGGTTTGCTTGTGACCGACCTAGGTACAAGGAAAAAGATTAGATCACTGAGTCGTCTCGGTCGAGAGAGACAGAAGTTCGGGTTGCTAGACAATGGTCGACCAACGAAGGGCATGGCTCGGCCAATGCTACAGGGAGGGGTTGATCGATTCAGGTTTAAGTCGAGGAAAGGAGGGGGGGCGGTCAGGATTGGAGGGTGCTAGGGATTTAATCGAAACACAAGTTTCGGCCTAGCTGAGAAAGGTTAGGGTTTCGGTCGAGGAAGGGGAAGGACGGCCGACTTAATCAAGGGATTTTAGGGTTTCAGTCGAGGGTTGAACTAGGGTTTCTTTTTTGAGGAATGTCGGAATTTCATTTCATCAAAGAACAAGTTACAAGCAGACTCTTACAAATACTCCCAGGACACACACTGCAGAAGACGCCTAAGGAACAGGCTCTAGAAAAAATCCAGGGGGAGGACTGGTGTAGAAGACCTCAGACATACAGTAAGTGCTCAGTACGAATCAATAGGAGCGAGAGTACAAGACCACTTCCAACTCACTCTAAGAACACACAAGCTGTAACAGGCGTCAATCCTGGATTATCGGAGATGTGGCGCACCCATAAACCATCATGGTAGGACTAGCACGGCTCACCAGGATGCATTAAGCACTCAGCAAGCGACATTGCGAAGAACCTGCAATAGAATGCGGCCGCACCAAACATCTGCGGACCAACACGAACCTAACAAACACAGAAAAAAAAACCACACCCCGGCAGAGAACACCCCGGAACCCCCTCGACGTCGGTGCCGACGCCAGGAACCTTGCCACTCCACCGACGCCACCACGACGCCGAGGGAACGACGGAACCCGATTCGGCCGTCGTACCGCCGCTGCACCTTGCAGGTCGAGTACAAACGCCGAACCGGAAGAAAACGCCGGCACCGGCGAAGAAGGACAAGTCAACAACCTTTGTCGCCGTCACGCCAAGCAACGACGCCGCAGGTCGCCTCCCCACTCCCACCGCGCCCACCACCACTAGCTGCCGCCAACGATGGCCGCCGTCGGAGAGCCCGGGCCTTATTACGGGCTGCAGGAACGACACCAACAACACACAGGGTCGCCGGAGCACCCGGAAGCATAAACCGCGGCAGAGCAAAGGAGACACCTCTCCCCCGCCCCCCGCACCAGTACCGCCCGCCGACTTGACTCCAGAGGAGCCAAAGGCAGCGACGAAACCACACCACCGGCTGCTCCCACCGACGACGACGCCGCCAAGCAGGAGGATCCGGCAGAGCACCAAAAGAAGCCCCAAAAAACGAGGCACCACAGCAACCCTAACCAGCTACACCTAAAAAACCTAGATCTAGATCCAAACCTCTCCAAATTCGAGCTCACCATCCACCTCCTCCACCAAACCCCGGCGACAAGCACACCTCTGGGCCCTCAACGCCGGCGAGCCGCCGTGAAGGAGAGGAGCACCATGACCGAACTAGGGTTTCAATCAAGAGAGTTTTCAAAGGAGATCAGGCCGGGTTAAGGTTTCAGTCGAGCGAGAGATAAATGGAAAGGATAAATGAAAAGGCGGGGAAAGAGATTTTGTATTTGAATCCGTAAGATTGAAATTTTATAAATATAAATTATGATGGAAACAATTAATAAAATAATATTATATATGGAAAAATAATTTTTTTAAAATTTAGGGCTTTCATATAAGAATCATAATAAATTAATTTAAATTTTGCTTTTATTTTTAAAGAAAACTTGGGGCATTCTAATATTTATTAGGATGTCACATCTGGGAATGGCAAAATCCAATCCTCTATAAGTTTAAATGAAGATAAGTAAATAGACACATAAGTCAAATAAGTTCAATAATCTGAGGAGAACAAACCTTAAAAGTTCAGTTGGCTTTTAAGCTAAAAATTTTGGCAGCCCTTGAAAGGTTTCGAAAAAGATTTAAAAAGTATATTAAAAATATTTTTATGATCTTCGAAGAAATACATAAAACCGCAAAGAAATAATTATAAAATGTTATAATATATGACCTATAGAAAATACTAAATATCAAAAGTTTTACCGTTCAGTTGACTTTTAAGTCGAGAAAAAGAGGGCACTAAACATATCACTTAGGTCTACCGTTTGACGTCTTTCTCTTTAATTCGGCTATAGATTGTAATATAAAATGGTTGTGTGTTCTCGTGGAGAAAAAAATGTAAAAAGAATGGCTGTAAATAAAGTGGAACAACATTCGTAGTTTTGATTTTTTTTTTTAAAGTTAAATTAGAAAGAATAACACAGGATTTTTTTGGTTAGCCACTCGATTTTTAAAGCTAGTTAAGGTTTTGATGGTTGGTTAGTAAACCGTTGGATCTCGAAGGATATAGCGGTTAAACAGGGGAGGTCTCGTCATGGGCAGGTGTTCGTCGCCCGGGAACGCGCGGGCAGGACGTGCCCTGCTGCCCGCCAGACCGGGTTGCTAGTTGCTACGGATGCTGGGTCAACCTTCTCAAGCTTGCACCGGAACAGCAGCAGCAAATGGCTTGTTCTTGACGAGACATCCATTGATTACGGCCTCATCTGTTTCGAGAGCAACAAAGCTTCATAAAATTTCTAGCCCAATGCATGTCTACTTAATTTACAAACTCAGGTTGTCACGGACTGTTTGATTTCAAACACCACATTTTACCACACTTATTTATCAAGTTACCGATAATTTAGCCACTAACTTGGTAGGTGTCCTTGTCTACCGCTAAGTCCTGCAAACATCAATGATTTTAAAAAATTGTAGATACCAGCTTTTTTCAGCACATACCGAAACTATTTTGGGTCATTCATCTTCCTTAATCCAACGAGATGTATACAACTCTTACCCGAAGGGTAAGACAATGAGTAAATGATTAGTACATCTAAACGACTAAACATTGTGTAGATGTAGAGATCAAAACTTTGTTATAGTTCTAATAAATAAATGTTATTTTTTATAGCCGAATTGTGGCAACAATTTTGCTGGCTACAATTAAGCTGATTGGGGAAAATAACATGAATTCTGCAAGATTAAGTACATCAACCAATGTTGTAACAGGGGACACCAATCCCCTACGAACTTGGGACAGGCGAACTAGAGCAGATACAATAGGCTCAGGGGGCAGTGGCCCGAGGAGACCTCACAACCCAAAGGAGGGGCAACGGCGGATTAGAGCGGCAGCGGCCCAAAGGAGACCTCGCCACCCGAAGGCGAGGCAATGGCGGATCGAAGGGACGACAACCCGAAGGGAGGGTCGCCCCGACCCGAGGGGAGCCTCGCCACCCGAAGGCGAGGTAACGGTGGATCAGAGCGACAGCGGCCCAAAGGAGACTTTGCCACCCGAAGGCAATGCAATGGAGGATCGGAGGGACGATAAACCGAAGGGAGGGTCGCCCCGACCCGAGGGGAACCTCACCACCTGAAGGCGAGACAACGGCGGATCAGAGCGGCAGCGGCCCAAAGGAAACCTCGCCACCCGAAGGCAAGGCATTGGCGGATCGGAGGGACGACGACCCGACGGGAGGGTCGCCCCGACCCAAGGGGAGACTCGCCACCTGAAGGCAAGGCATTGGCGGATCCGAGTGACGGCGACCTGAAGGAAGTCTCTCCTCTCGAAGGTGGGGCAATGGCGGATCAAGGAAACAATGGCTCAAGGGGCACAAAGGAGCGGAGTTTCCTTGACCGCCAAGGAGCTTGGAGACAAAAGGTACAGAGCAACGACCCGGTCTTCTTGTAATCCCCTTGTAACCTCACTTTTGCTAAGATAGCGAGGCCATTTATGTATTAACGCATTTGTGTAAAAACCCTAGGGGTTGGGGTGCCTTCCCTTCGAAGCCCACCTATAAATAGGAAGGCACAAGAATAATAGAGGGAGAAGAAACAAATTCTGGCTAACTGCCTTATCTGAGTTTCGCTTCCCTGAGCTGCTCCGCGGGGCAGCGTCTTAGAAATCTGTTGTCTGGCTCAGGCCAACGACAACCAACATGATGTAATGTTTGGTACTTTCACAAATATTGTTTGACACATTTATTTTAGGGACCGACTAAAGTAGTAGATGGTTGTTTTTGGGATTTATGGCACCTACTTAAATAATCATAGAAGACAATTCAAAAACATACATGTAAAAAACTATAGAAGTTAAACAAAATATCCAAATGCAGTTAACTAAAAAACTTATCAATCAAGTTTCTACCTAAGACAATAATTAATGAACACAAAAAAATGTAAACACGCCTATATAATTTTTTTCAATATGAAATAACTAGATTTCCACTATTGATCTAATGGAAAAATAGTGTACATAAACTGAAAAAACATTTGACTTCTCAAAAGCAAAATTCGTAGCAAAATCAACGGCAAACAGTCAATCCATGAAAATTTAAAATAATTGTTGTCAGCCTATGTGCATAAATATTTTTCCAATACGAAATAACTAATTTTCTACTATCGAAACCAAGTGAAAAAATAGCGTAAACAAACTGGAATAAGCAGTTGACTGCTCAAAATTTTAAAACAGTTGACTGCTCGTCAGCAAATCTGTTTAATTTATCTAACTCCTCCACCCTGTTGTTTGCTAAAGATTGTCACACTAATTCATCAAAATTTGTTGTCACAGAGGTAACATCTCACTAGGGCCTTGTTCTTTTCAGCTTTACGTGCCGTTGCGTATTACTGTAGCAAATTTTGTTATTTTAATATAGCCTATATGTTGTGATAATTTGTAACAATCTTTTCGTGACTTTTAGTAGTCCTTTCAAAGATCCTAAAACTATTTTTTTATTTTTTTTATAATCTTTAGACCATTTTTTAAGGATTCTCATATGTGCTACAGTAATACGCCAAAGTAACGATATGCTGAAAAGAACAAGACCTAGAAATAATTTTACGGTTGTTGAACAATTACAATTGCACTTTCAATCATAATCGTGAGATTTGTTTAACAAATGCAACTATGGCGTGAACTCGTGATCATACCTAGGTAGGCAACTGCGTGGATACATAACACCACTCGCAGTCTGGTATATCTAGATCCGTGATACTCGAGTATTGAGGAAGATTAGTTCATGGCCAAACAGAGCTTCTTTGATCTACATATCAATCTAGGTGTGGAGCTAGGTCTGCATATATATCTCTTCCCAATACAAGCGATCCCCATTTTGAACCAGGACAATCTGGATTCAGGCTCGACATGACCTTGTGCTTGCACGCACATGGCTCGTTTCGAACACACCTAGCTGTTCTTCGCAGACTGACGGACAGACGGTATTCATTCCTGCTTAGCGCGCGTGATCGCTGCGCGCGATCGACGAGGAGCAGGTGAGCCTCTCATATTCTAAGCGCTCGATCCATTAAACAACAGGGATGGACCAAACTTTCGTATCGTTTGTTTATGTTTTTGATGAAATTTATACTGTCGAAGGACTATGCGAGAAGTCAAACCAAGGCAGCACGTACAGCAGCTCGCAGGGACAGCAACATCAGCCTCACAGGTCAGGATCAGGTATATTGAAGGTTTGGACTCGGCACAAGTTGTCGTTAATCTATCTGATCTAGGGATCTAAAGCATTGCGATTAACATTAGCATGTCCTCCGACAGATTAGCAGTCGGTTTCCCCTCCATTCGATCGATGGGATACGATGATCGATCAGCCGGAAAATTTTATTGGGAGGGAAGGAGTCATGAGTCATGATCATGTGGCGCTTGTTCTCTTGTGCGCCGTCAAGATTTGCGATTTTGACCCGGGCTTCGCTCCTCCCAACAAGTTTAAACTTCGGTTGTCAAAGCGTCCACCGAATATAGCGACATGGTTCCTACCGCCATAAATGCTCCCTCTTCAGTCTCACCTCTTTCCGTCACACACCCGAGCACACAGGTGACGAACGGCAGTGATATTTTGTACAAATCTTCTGCGTTATAATAGTACTGTAACGTCAAGAGGAGACTGCTTGTGGGTTTTTTTGTCCTCACAGTTTGCGAGAATATACTAACTTTTTTTTTTTACACTACTGCGGATCGGGACTTCCAAAGCGGCCCATCACAAACGGCTCGCTTTAAGCCGCTTGCGACCCGATCGCCACAAGCGGTTCGTGGCCAACGGATGGGAGGTTGACGGGAAAGGACATATACAAACAGTTACAAGTAAGAACCGCTTGCAGAGATTAACCAATACAAGCGGTTCGTATCACGAACCGCTTGCAGAACTCTGTAAGCGGTTCGTGATACAAACCGCTTCGAGAGGTAACTCTATGCAAGCGGTTCGTACCTAGAACCGCTTGCATATGCACTTTTTCTTTCCGCCCACGGCATTTAAGCCCTTCTTCCTTCTCGAGCAGCTCGCACAGTAGCACTGACGGACCGAGCTGTTCATGTAGGGGAGGTGCTGTCAAAATTTTTAATTGAGGCTAACAGCTCCAAATTAAGGTTTTCAAGGTAAGTCAACATGGACCCAACATCATTTTCGTGTAGATGTTGCTTATCTTTTTGCATTGGATGTGGAGAAATATTGAATTGATCTTGTTTGAATTGAAGGGTGTTTAATTTTCTAGCTCTCTCTCTAGATAATTTGAGGCAAGATGTTGATCTATGGGAGGGTTTAAGTCCCATATTAGTTTTGTATCCTTCTTTTGATGTTGTATAAGATGTTGAAATTAGTTGGTAGGATGATTATTTGTTTTAGAGAGCTAAATCTAGCTTGGTGTCTTAATTTTTATCGGAAGATGTCTATTTTGCTAGCTCTTCCCTCTAGATCTTTTGAGCCAATGTGGTGATCTATTGAATGGTTTTAGTTTTAAATTAGTTTAAAATAGTAGGTAGGGTGATTATTTTATTTGCTATAGAGCTAAATAGATCTAGGTTTTTTGCTAGGTTGGGAATAAATTATTTTTGTGTATGAAATGTAATTAAAAATATTAGAGGGGTACACAATAAAATTACATATGTTTATAATATAGGCATATATAGAAAATAGTTGAAAAAAGTTTTTAAATTTGTGAGATTTAGTTGGTTTAGCTTTAAAAATATAGAAAGTTTAGAGGTAATTAAAAAATATAACAATTAGTTATTTCGAGTTAAATATTTTAATTTAAAAAATATAATAAGTGTTCCTATTAATTTAATTGGTGCAGATGAACCGGCAATGGATGTATGCGGATCGTCGGTCAAGGGAGTTCATCGATGGCGTGAATGCTTTTCTCGATGTCGTATTTCGAGACTTGCCTCCAGGAAGCTTCGTACGGTGTCCGTGCGTAGATTGCAGAAACGAGAAAGAGCACTCAATGTGAGGACGGATACAGGGCCACTTGTTGATGAGAGGTTTCATGCCGAACTATACATGTTGGACTCACCACGACGAAGTAGAGCATACCAGCATAGAAGACGAAGAAGAAGCCGATGAAGAGGAAGTGACATATGATGGTATGCCGGACGCGACGACATACGAGGACGTAGAAGATACACAAGGTGATCAGTTTGGTGTGGATGATGACCTGGACCAGATGCTGCGTGACGCAGAGGGAGATATCACAGAGGAGAAACAATATAGGAAGTACCAGGGATTGTTGGAGGACCAGAGAACTCTTTTGTCATGTGGCGCTTGTTCTCTTGTGCGCCGTCAAGATTTGCGATTTTGACCCGGGCTTCGCTCCTCCCAACAAGTTTAAACTTCGGTTGTCAAAGCGTCCACCGAATATAGCGACATGGTTCCTACCGCCATAAATGCTCCCTCTTCAGTCTCACCTCTTTCCGTCACACACCCGAGCACACAGGTGACGAACGGCAGTGATATTTTGTACAAATCTTCAGCGTTATAAGATCATCTCCAATGGCACAGCTAGTTACTAGCTATAAACAAGTGCCATGTCATCTATAGATAACATATAGTTAGCTTCTCCAATGGGACTAGCTATAACATTAACTATAATATTGAATATGGGTCCACATGTAATAGATAGTAGGTGCATTGGAATCAGCTATAGACTAGCTGCAAGTTAGTAGCTAGCACACCCTCCTTCTCTCCTCCACATAAGCAAAAGGCTGAGTTGGAACCCTTATAGCTAGGTGATATGGCACCATTGGAGATGCTCTAATAGTACTGTAACGTCAAGAGGAGACTGCTTGTGTGGTTTTTATGTCTTCGCAGTTTGCGAGATAATACTAACTTTTTTTTTTATAAGGCGTGATTTCATTTGGCACAATCTTGTAAACTATATTTTACCTCTTGATTTCTCATATATCATTCGATTTTAGATGAGATGAGGCAGTCTTATAGCTAGCAATCTTGAAGGGTGCTCGATTAGGTGGAAAAAAACATATCCTTAGGATTTGCCTTACTTGCAGTAGAAAGTTCACCACTATTATCATCAACATCTTAAGATTGTGCTCTCTTGCAAGGGGGCCCAATAGATAGGCATAAAACTAATGTCAGGTCTTCTTTCGACGATGAAGATTTTAGCTCAAGAGAACTAAGGTGTAGACCAGCGAGTCGGCGACATCAATAGGAGACTTTGCACCACAGGCATGATGCAAGAAAGCGGCCACTTGTTGAAAGTACCAAGGGCAAGGGTGTTTCTAACTTTTCAAAAGGAGGCTCTTAACAATGCTTCAAGCACAAAAAACAAGTTTCACATGTGGTAGATAATGGAAGAGCATGCGTCAAAGGCAATGCGGGAGCAACGCGATTCCAAGGGCGATCATAGTGGCGACACCAACAAGCGAGATGGACAAACCCCAACAGCGAAGACAACGAAGAGGAAACCCATATTGGGCAACAATATGATCTGTTGAGAGATACTCGAAGCACCTTCCGATAGAGGTGGCCAAATGGGCCGATCTAGCTGAACCGAACCGGGCCGGCCCGCATTGTTCATGGAACTGGGCTGAACCTGGACCGGCATCTCGGCCCGTCGGGCCGGCCCAGATCGGTTCGCATAGTGGTGGCCCGGTTCGGTCCGATTCTGTTCGCTACTGTAGTATATTAATTTAATTCAATATATGTATTTCTATATATTTTTTAGATAAAAAATATATTTATAAATTTATAAGTATATTTGTGAAATATAATGGTTTTCTTTCCCTTGTAGGGGGCTTACCAAACGCTTGTGAAGCCTTTTTTCCTGGTAGTGTCGGCTTGTGCACCTGCGTTTGATGCCGACGAGATGAAGCATTTCTACATCCTTTCTTGCGGACTTTAATGCGCATCTTCTAGACGTTCAAGCGACGATCCTTCCGAGCTGCTCAAGCCAACATTTGGTTGCAGCAAATCCTCACACACATGAAGGACAGGTAGTAAGCTAGATGCTGAGTTATGATCCAAATTCAAAGAATGCCAACTTCTGACGGAGCGGAGCGAAGGCTCATCGTCGGAATAATTGTCGTGCGTTACAGTCGAAGAGGATGAAGACAACAGTGATACAAGTAAATCAAAATCAATTAATTAGTAAGACTTCTCGAAATTTTAGACAAGTAAAAATTAACAAAACCGTAAGTAAGTAGTCCCTAAACGAACATGGTTTGCACAACAAGGAATCGACCTACACCAAGACGAAGCAAATCATGTGTGGCGTAAAGTAGCAAGTGATGACAAGATCCAAGGTCTGGGGACGGGGTCCTGCCACCAGGGACGTATGTGTACTTTTCTCAGCTGGGACAAAAGGCAGCGTTCTCGTCCAAATTAAAGGCAGCATGCAGCCATGCTCATGCGCGCATGGCAGGCTCTAGGAAGGGGCTTTTCTATCACCATGGACCAACCTGACCAACACGCCGACCCACATTTTATGCATCGTCGAGGGGATGATTCCACATACACGTCACGTCATTCTCATTTTTCGGGATGCCGTCGCGAGTGCTGTATAGTTAAGCTAAGCACACCTCCATTTACACCGGGAGTTGATGCGTTTCAACAATGTTCCACGCCAAACTCGCACAAGTTTTTTCTTCCGTTGGCCTTTCCAAAGGTAGAAGTTACATGTCTGGAATAGATAAGTAAGTGCAGTAGCAGCAATTCGATCTGGCTCATCCGTTCTTTTACACGTCCATTATGGATGGTTTGTTGAGGAATGCGAACCGAGTATCATATTAATTCCTTCGCTTGTAGCACAGGTACGTACGTACGTACGTGAGCCTCGCCGCGTGAAGCTAATTAATTAATTAGTTCAGTCGATGTGAATCACCCTAGCCAAAACTATAATTAAAGGTCCAATCAGGTGATCGATACACCTGGCCGCTCGATCACCGTCCTGGCTTGGGCAGACGCAGCTGAAGCCAGACGCAGCTGGTACTGGCGTCATCGGGTCAAACCGGCCGTGGATGCGGTGTGAAATCGGAAGTCTCAAACCTGCCATGCTAGGGAACAGTGCACACCAACACGATCGTGACATGCATATGCATATGCATGTGCATGGGTGCTCTCTGCCGCAAGAGCGAAAGGATCAGCGCGTACGGGCCTCGCTGCGGGGAGGCGGGCGGGCGCACGTACGTAGAGCCGTCGGATGCGAGCGCGCGGAGGATCCGAGCCGTCCGGGAGCTGATCAAGGCCGACCGGGGACCGACCAGCGGCGGGACGTCGCCGTCGGTGGCTGGACCGGGCCGGCTTCCCGAGACCAAAAGCAGCCGCGCACCCACCGAACCAGTACCCTTCCGTCGCCCCAGCCTTAAATGCGCCCGCGCCTCTCCGTCCCGGCGCCGATCAGCACGCAGTTAGCACATCTTAGATAGGATCTCTTTGAGGGTATTTTCAATGCAATCTCTGTATATTCCCTAACTTATTCATACAATTTCATATTACTCACTCCGTCTCAATATATAGGGCGTATAAATTTTTTGAGTTGTTCCTAATATAAGGCGTCTCCTCATTACTCTCTTGTGAAAGACCTGAGCAATTAACTGTTAGTTAAGTTATTCACATTATGAAGCGCATGTTGTTACTAGGTTTAACTATTCAGGCTATTAATTAAGCGCATTGGAAGAAGATGCATGCAAGGAAGCAAAACATCAAACATTAATTTGTAAACATATTAATGCTACGAGTAACGAGATAATTAAAGGTGATTTACTCTCTTAAACATCATTTCTTGTTCTTGATGAAATTTTTTAATACGCCCTCTATATTGGGACGGAGGGAGTATTAACCTCTCTCTATATATTTTTCTCTTATATTTTATTCCCCACCTACGCTATAGTAATGTGTTAGGGGTTGTATATGTATAGCATTGGGAATGTTCTAATGCTATGATATATACAAAGAAACTGTTGGAGAAAAAACTTTTAACGTAAAATTATATAAAAAGATGATACATGAGCTGTTGGGATGCTTGCGTGTGAGCGCGCGGCAGCGCGGTGGCGGCGCTTCCTCATTTTGCATGGGATTAAGGGATTGATCAGTGGCGGCGGAGCTGGCAGCTTGGCGCCTGGGTGCTAGCTGCCCCGGTCGCTGATGCATGCTGCAATTTTCGGCAAGATGGGAGAAGGAGAGCATCTCCAATGGTGTAGCTAATCACTAGCTATAAGAAGTGAACATGTCATCTATAGCTACTCCCTCTGTTCCAAATTATAGTTCGATGTTGACTTTTGTACACGCCTTTTGACCATTCGTCTTATTCCAAAAATTAGTGCAAACATGCAAAAATATAAATCATGCTTAAAATATGTTTAATGATAAAACAAACCACAACAAATAATTAATATTTATATATATATTTTGAATAAGACGAATGGTCAAATAGAATATTCGAAGCATTCAGATTTGATCAAAGGGCCCATAATTGAGGATTGCACGGTTGCACCGCTCGCCTGGTTGCACCAGATACGCTCTCAAACAAGGGCATTTTCAATGCAACCTCTATGTATTCCCTATCGTATACTATTCATACAGTCTCTTATTACTCTCTCCGTCTCAATATATAGGGCGTATAAATTTTTTTGAGTTGTTCCACAATATAAAGCGTCTCCTCATTACTCTCTTGTGAAAGACATGAGCAATTAACTGTTAGTTAAGTTATTCACCCTATGAAGTGTATGTTGTTGCTAGCTTTAACTATTCAGATTATTAATTAAGCGCATTGAAAGAAGATGCATGCATGCACGGAAGCAAAACATAAAACATTATTTTTTGTAAACATATTGATGCTTCGACTAACGAGATAATTAAAGATGATTTACTCTCTTAAACATTATTTTTTGGTCTTGATGAAAATTTTTATACGCCCTCTATTGGGACGGAGGGAGTATTGACCTATATCTCTACATTTTTCTCTCTTATATAGTAATGTGTTAGGGGTTGTATATGCATAGCATTGGGATGTTCTAATGTTATGATAGATACAGAGAAACTGCTTGAGAAAAAAACTTTAACGTAAAATTATATTAAAAAAAAGATGATACAGGAGCTGTTGGGATGCTTGCGTGTGAGCACGTGGTAGCGAAGCAGGGGCTTTTCCGCATTTTGCATGGGATTAAGGGATCGATCGGTGGTGGCAGAGCTGGCAGCTGCGTGCCTGGGTACTAGCTGCCCGGGCCGCCGGTGCACGCTACAATTTCCGACAAGACGAGGGGAGGAGATCATCTCCAATGGTGTAACTAATCATTAGCTATAAGAAGTGGACATGTCATCTATAGCTACTCCCTCTGTTCCAAATTATAGTTCACTGTTGACTTTTGAACACGCCTTCTGACCATTCGTATTATTCAAAAAATTAGTGCAAACATGCAAAAATATAAATCATGCTTAAATTTTTTTAATGGTAAAATAAATCACAACAAAAAAAAATAATATTTACATATATTTTTTAAATAAGATGAATGGTCAATAGAATCAATGAATTATAATTTGGAACGGAAGGAGTAGGATATAGACAACCTTTGTAATGTACTAACTATAATATTGTCTACAAAATTAAATGTGGTCACATATGTAATAGATAGTAACTGTCTTAAAATCAACTATATCCTGGCTGTAAGATAGTAAGCCAACAGCCCAACTCACTTTTACTCTTCTTTCCTCCTTCGTATAAGTAAAAAGCTAAGTTGTAGGTTTTATAATTAGCTGATATGATACATTGTAGATGCTCTCATTGGCACGCACTTGGCAGCAGCAGCACGCTGCACGCACAATCGTGCACTTTTTTTTATTGTCCGTGCCCGAATACCTTCCCTCGCTGACAGAACGGGAGCAGATCAGCAGACTAGACTGAGCAGTAGTCTTAGGTCTCCTCTCACTGTGATCCCTTTTGATGATTAGATTCAGAAGAAAACACACACACACACACAGAAGAGTGCACAGAGACGAGGTCTACCCCGAGGTGCGGCATGAATGACGCAAGGGAAACTCCGGTGGGCCCACCTGCCAGAATGACCGTACCCCGGCTGGTTCGCACGTTCCTTTTCCTGTTGGGCTCGTCGCAGGCATCAGCGGCCGTCGGCTCGGGATCGGACGGGGCGGAGGCTGGGGAGCGTCACGCTGGCGTAGGCCGCGCCCGGGGCCACGCGTCCCGTCACGGGTGGGGGCTCGGTCAAATGGCCACGCACACGTGTCGGGGCCGCTGCGTCGGAACGTTTGACTGCGGCGCGGCCGCTTTGACCCGCGCGACCGGCTGCCGCCGGTGCCCGCCGCTGACTCAGCGCGGCCCGTGACCGTGGACCGCTTCTATTACTGTCACTCTACATGAGTAATTGCCATTATGCTAATGCCAGTAATCCTAGCGCTCACTGTTCTTCTGGCTAAGCATGGGCTCTATTAGCCACGGGTTATCTTTGCGATTAGAGCAAGAAAGTAACTCCAAGGTGAGGAGGAAGAAGCCAAGAAATGGACGTGCCAATTGGGCCTACCCAATTAGTAGTTTCTTTCACAAAAGCTGAAATCAATTAATGGAAAAGCAAGCCAAAAGCTAGGGGAAAAAATCCTCCCACCCAACAATCTCTCCATCTCTTTCTGCATCACCCCATCTCTTCCATACATCATCTTGCTACGTCTAGTTATAGCTAATAGGCAATAGCCGTGCTCTCTCTTGCGCGGGCACATAGACACCTCTCGCTATCCTTTGGCTTGCCTCACACACACATACACCTCCACTACCATACTACAACTAGTACTACCAGCCATAAATCCGTATATGCTTGCTTCCTTCTCTGGCCATCTCGCTCTCCTTCTCCCCTTTGATAAGCGAGCGAGCCACAAGAACCAGCAGCCGCAGCAGCGTCACCGAGTGGCAGCTGCTGGTGGTAGGCCTCTCGATCTGAGCGGCGGCTATGTCGGGGGAGTTCCAGTTCCACGACGAGCTCGCGTCGCTGTTCGCGCAGCGGCCGGATGTGGTGGACGCCGCCGGGGTGCAGCAGCAGCAGGCGCCGGCGGCGGGGTCGTGGTTCGCCGACTACCTGCAGGCGGGCACGCCGATGGCGATGGACTACGACCTGCTGTGCCGCGCGCTGGAGCTACCGGTCGTGGAGGACGTCGTCAAGAGGGAGCTGCAGGTGGTGGACACGGCGGGCTGCTCCGCGCTGACGCCCACCAGCGGCGGCGGGACGGCGCCGGTGACGCCCAACACCACGTCGTCCATGTCGTCCTCGTCGAGCGAGGCGGGCGGCGGAGGCGGGGCTGGAGGTGGTGGCCTCGGCGCCGGGGAGGGGGAGTCCGCGGGGAGGTGCAAGAAGGAGGAGGGGGAAGACAGCAAGGAGGACGGCAAGGGGGAAGACGAGGCTGACAAGAACAAGAAAGGGTGAGCTAGCTAGCTAGACTTGTTCGTTAAATTTCTTTGGGATTTCATCTTTCAAATCTCACCGGCAAGCTCTTGTTCTTACCGGCAAATCAAACACCTCCCAGATAATCCAGCCGCTTTTGGGTGAGATCCTGGATTAAGATTTCGTTGTGCTAGATTCTGCTTCCTTGCTTTGCCTGTTGGTCATTCATTCATTCATCCATCCATTCATTTCTTCATTCTTCTTCTATTCCCTCCTTTATCTATTCTTTATTCCTTCCTTTCAATGCTTGTCTGGCTGGCTAAGGTGTGAACTTAATTAGGGTTTCACACTGGCATGCCACCCACAAAAAAACAAAACTAGAAAAAAGGCTGCTCCTGGTTCCTAAAAAGTTGATCAGCAAATCAGCTAGCTACTTGCCCCCCCATGTTGCCTTTGCTTTGCTTTCTTGATTTCTTGCTTGGCCCTCCCTCACCATCATGTTCCCAACTTAGCCAAATATTTGCATTCTCTTTCGTAATTTCCTCTTTGCACCTTATTTAGTTTACCCCCACTCCTTTTATTAAAGGGCAAAGGCAAAACTTGGATCGATCCCTAGCTAGAGAATGAACTAAATTATCGGAATCGATTATGATTAGCGCTAGGTTCCATTCTGGTACGTGCAACCTAGCTAGCATGCATGCATAGCAATAGCACAATCTTTGATGATTCTTGAGGCATCTGCCACTGCCAGGGAATGAATCCGGAGAGCAAGGAAAGGGGGCGGCAAAAAGGCCAGGCCTCACGGCCGGTGTGAACCTATTGAAACCATGTGCACCCAGACCCGCGCATCCAGCCAACAACCGCGTTTGAACGGGATCTTTAAGTATGAAGTGGACGAAATCTGATGCATTCGCCGTCGCTTTACGCTGACCCGCGGCGCCGAAACGGCCGTACGTGCCAATTTGCAGGGGCGCCTCCGGCGGCGGCGCGGCGAAGGGCGGCAAGGGCAAGGGCGAGAAGCGGCAGCGGCAGCCGCGGTTCGCGTTCATGACCAAGAGCGAGGTCGACCACCTCGAGGACGGCTACCGGTGGCGCAAGTACGGCCAGAAGGCCGTCAAGAACAGCCCGTATCCCAGGTGCGTATCGGCGGCGATCGGCATGACGGCATGCACGTGTGACGTGTGTATGTAGGTGCACCTCACATACGTGCGTACGCACGCACGTACATGGTGGCTAGCTAGCTGTTGGTTCTTGATTCATACTAATGGCGGCGGCGGCGGCGATGGTGGTGCAGGAGCTACTACCGGTGCACGACGCAGAAGTGCCCGGTGAAGAAGCGGGTGGAGCGGTCGTACCAGGACGCGGCGGTGGTGATCACCACGTACGAGGGCAAGCACACGCACCCCATCCCCGCCACGCTCCGCGGCAGCACGCACCTCCTCGCTGCGCAGGCCGCGCACCTGCACCACCACCACCCGCCCGCCCACCTCACCATGCCGCCGCCGCCGCCGCATCTCGCCGGCGGCGGCTCGCCGTTCGCCCGGGCCGGCAGCGGCGGCATCGACGTGCTGGGGCTCCTCCCGCTCGCCCACCAAGGCATGCCGGCGATGGGCGGCTCCGGCGCCGCCGGCCAGCAGTTCGGCGGCGCGGTCAGCTCCGGCTCTCCTCCGTCGCTTCAGATGCAGCACTTCATGGCGCAGGACTTCGGGCTCTTGCAGGACATGCTGCCGTCCTTCATCCACGGGACCAACGGCAGCGGTAACCATCAGCCCTGATCGCTGATCGCGAGAAGCTTAATTAGCTAGATAAGAGACCTGCTTCTTGCTGTCTAATTAACACCTGGTTTTTCCCCCTGATTCACTCCTTAATTATTTTTGGGTTCTTGATTTGTTTTTCTCTCTGGCCTGTGTGCTGCGACCTGCGAGATGATACACAGTTTTCTGGGTCTTGTATCATTTCTATGATCTAGTTAGCTCCTAGTCCTAGTGGTTCTTGTAAATGTATTTACCTAGTTAATCCCCTAGCTCATGCATTGCATGCACTCTATTGCGGGTACTGACCATGAGCTATGATCCATGATAATTTTATGCTCCTTATTAATTATCTCTCCTGCATGCTTCATGCTTCATTAATGGAAGACTACACATCCATGCTTAATGACTACACATGTTCCATACGGCTCTAATTCAACCAGGGACGGCTTAGCAGTTTGGAGCTAAAAGGTTTCTTGCAACGTAATCGATCGGTTCATCATGCACGTCCTTGATACCTTCTTGGTGTGGCATGCAACAAAGAAGAACAAGTACAAGGATCTTACCCCCATTAGCTTGTCGACCATGAGAGGATTGTTTGTGTGGTTGGTACAAGAAGTTGTTAGCTAGCCCGGCGCCCGGTCGTTTTGCATTTCGTTTCTTGCAGGTACTTGTCAGTACTTGTCACTCGATCAGCTCAGTCGTCGTTCCATCCAAAGCTGCTAGACAGTATTAGCAGCACACAGCTCATGCTGTCATGCATATCTTGTTATATAGCGATGTGTACCAGCTATTATGTACATCAGTGCATACATGCGTATATATGATTGATGCAGAACTTGTACACACGTTCGGCCACGTATCTCTACTGTTAAAAGAGCTAGGATGTGGAACGAAGTTACGTGTACACGTGGGAGATTCTTCTTCTCTTATCAATAGACGGCAGTTTTTTCTGTCCTTTGTTTCAAAAAAAAAAAACATGTACGGGTGGAAGCCGTTAGATTTGCTCCGAAATTTGTGATATACTGAGTCTCAAAGCTAGTGGATTCTATAAGAGCCTGAGCCAAAAAATAATTAATCTAATACTATTTATTTTTAAGCAAAGCACAGGCAATTGGCTGGCATTAACTCTCTCTATATATATACTGGCTAGCTGGGTAGCTCGAAGAGATGATAATTCATTCATGCATGTCGCAGTCCATGTGTTTGCTTGCCTGCAGGATTGTGAATTTGTGATGCACCTAATTTAAACGTGGCTGCGAGGCTATATGACGAGTTTAGTTTGGACCCAGCTTTGAGCTAGCTAGCTATAGCAGTACAGCACTGTGCGATGATGTGAGTGTCTTGCTAACAAAGCTAAGCTGGACCTAGACTCTCTAGAGCTCTTGCAGTCAAGGGATATATATCTAGCTAATTGGCTGCTATTTCGTCGGTTCCCCAATCCCCAGCTGATTGACAATTTCCAGATTTTGGTGCCATGCAACGAAGGGGATGTGCACCGGCCGGTCAGGTCAGTCAGTCGTCAGACGACGTTCAGGTAGCAGCATGAAATATAACGGGGAGATATATATTTTTTGGGCGTACATATATGGATGGAGCAGGTCAATTGGATATGATGACATGTGACATTTCGGTGGAATGCGACGCCGTTTTTTAAAAGTATTCTTCCTTCCCGATGTACTACTTACCCCAGAATATAGTACAATATAAAAATGCATGCTATATACTTCCATTTATTCGAGTATATATAATATTGTTGTTTTTATATATTTAGAGTTTTTAAAATAGAAAAAAGATTTTGAATATAGTTTTTTTTATTAGGGAGCGCCTCCAACCCAGGTGACTGCTCACGCTCGCGTGTCGCTCGGGTTCGCTCGTCAGTGAGCGCACGGCAAGACGCAGTCGTCTGGTTTCCATCAAAACCGTTTTTATTATGATGATGACCTCGCTAGAAGCTATATATTGTGGGACTATTTTGATGCATGCCTTTAATGTAGCAAACAAACCATATTATTTTGGTATATGTTTTAGGGATTGGCTTAATGGCGGCGGCGGCGGCAAAAATAATGTACAAAAACTAAAAAATATATTTGACCGTTCATGAAAAAGCAGGTGATTGCTATTTAGCAAATCCTATATATAATTTGGATGTGCTTAGTGACAAGTGGTTGCTTTTACATCTTTGACAGTCACCTACCCAAACTAAAAGACTAGTAAAAAACATGCATACCAAATTCTATTGGAGGTTACAAACTATATCCATGTAGTTAGCCCAAAAACTTACAAACTAAATTTCTAATAGAATCAACAACAAACCAGTCAATCAATGATTTTTTTAAAAAATTGATGTCGGCTTATATAACATAAATATTTTTTTATATAAAATAACTCAATTTCTACTATCAAACTTAGTGGAAAAATAGTGCAGACAAAACTAGAAAAAATAGTTGACTGATTAAAAATAAAAAAACAGGTGACTGCTATTTATAGCAAACATATGTATATTTTAACTGTTTTAATGCCGTCAGAGTTTTAAAAATATTATATGGCTGTCTGATCTCTAGAGCCGTCCGTGCCGAACAGATTGGATGGTTGTGATCTGTGTGCCGTCTGTCCACTTCTAGCTAGCTACTTTGCTTTGTGCCTCTACGAGGTACGAAATCAAATGTTTGAACTGTCTAACTGCACACTGTGCTCGATCACTGCTACCTCTTGCAGAGGACGAGAGTGCGTATCATCCACACACACACACACTCTTTTCTTAAGTTGAGTAGTAGTTCTCCTTTATATTGCAAGGATAAGCAACAGCATCTGTGGCAAACATGGCGTGCTACTCCAATAGGAAAAAAAACAATATGCATGTGACAGAAATCACCTTTTTTAATTAAAAGCTTAGGCCATGGATCAAGAAGAAATCTACTTTGGTGGCCATCCCATTAATTGGTGACGCAAAAGTAATTATACAGTGCGTGCATGCATGCGACTATACTTTGGACACTTTGGAGATATGCCCCATCTCTCTGCTCGCTTCGTTAAGGCCATATGTGCCATCTCTCTAGATTTCTCTCACCATTTTATTGTTTGACATTTTTGACATTTGGACAGACTTTGACCATTCGTTTATTCAAAAATTTAGTGCAAACATGTAAAAAGTAAGTCACGCTTAATGTAGCTTTATTGATCAAACAAATCATAATAAAATAAATGATATTTGTATTGTTTTTTTTTTAACAAGACGAATGGTTAAAAACATATATAAAAGGCAAAACGTTAAACAAAATAGAACGGAAAAAGTACTGCATAACTAATCAGGGAGACGATGGACCCTATCAATCATATCTCCACGAATTGATCGATCGATGCAGCTTCGGTAGAATCGTGTGCAGCTTTTAACCAGCAGCTACCAGATGATCTTTTGCATTGTATGGCTTCCTCTGGCACGTGTACCTCCGGATAAGCTTGAACACAAATAAGAGAGTGCCCTTGATATGTGGGGCCATGTCCGACGAGGTCCGCACGTCAGATGTCCCAAAGGCAGGGATACTGGTCGAAGCTAGCTAGGCTACGGGTTGCTAGCGTACATGGAAATGATACAATTAGTAGTACTTGAACTTGATATTAGTTTTTTTATGTTGATGTAAAGGTTTGCACAACTGTTTAGCCCTAAAAATTGTAATCCAACGGTTTATAGGCTAACAGTGAAAAACAAGGCTGGCCGAGAAAACTGAGTAGCTAATTGTTTGACAGATTTAGATATATATTAAACGGTAATCGGATGATGAAAATTGTGGCTATCCGAGAACAGTTTTCCAGTCCTACATCGATCAACTAAAAAGATTTCAGGAGGTACGTCCCAGGTTGGTTCGCACTAATTAAGCTGCTCTCAAATTATCAGCTGCTTGTTGCTTGCATGCACGAAACAACCGACGAGTGGCTGTCTGGCTGATCAGTTTGCTCATTTCACTTTTGCTTTCGACTCCCCTGTTGATCGATGAACTGGTCCATGCGATGCATGGCTATGTACAAACAAGCTAGTAGAGGCTTGAATACACAACACACAATTGTTTTTTTGGGGTGTGCATGTGTGCGCGCTTGAATCACTCCTGGGGTTGGATGGAATTATATGTGACGGCGACATGCATGTAGGCGCTGGAGAGAGAGAGAGAGACGCAAGCAAGATGGCAAATGGTGATGGCTACTAGAAGGTCAAAAGCATTAAAGGCCACAGTGCAATGAAGCTGGTGTGCGCCAACTTGCCGATCCGGCGCGAGAATAACTACGGCGTAGACTCGATCGTGCTCCAAGTCTAACCCCGAATATACGTGTCCGTCAACAGAAATACGGAAAAAATATATGTGGACAGTGGGCGCGAGCTCGGCCATATATACTGATCTCCAGGTTAAACCGTGACGAAAACCGATGGAAAACTATACTAAAAACGTTCTGACAATTGGTTTCAAATAATAGTTGAACGTTTATTCATTTCTTGAGTAGTTTTCTGTGTTTTTCATAAAAACCTTTGTCGCTGAATTTCTCGTGTTTTATGGCCCAATTGTGAAATTGAATTTGAAAGGTTGTCAAGTAGTTGTTCATTTGAGGACCAGGCATAATCTGATTGGCTTGTGCTCGCAATGGTGGGTGGTTGATCGGGAGTTCGATCCCTAGTTCATACTGACTCGTAGATCTCATCTCACTAGATTTATTTCAAGCTAAGTATATGAGGCACTTACACACTAGTCCAGTACAGTGATAAGGTGTTTGTCCACACTAGGAAGGCCTTCAGGGCCTGAGTCTGATTCACTAACCCATATATGTACTATCCCTCATGGAGCATATAGAGTAGTAAGAATGTGCTATATAGATATATAACTGTACTCATACAGTACTCTTAACAGGAAAAACTTATTGAAGAAGCGAGGTATTGATTTTGGTGAATAACACATGTGCTCTTCCTGATGTTCGACCAAGGCCCTGTTTGACATCAAAGTTTAGAGAAAACTATTTTATAATACATAGAGTTTCATAATGTGTGCATACAAAATCATGGTTTCAACTAACACCATCTAAATCATGGTTTTTCTTGAAACTACATGTTGATGTTTGCATATTTTGTGCATGCAAAAATTTGACTAAATACAATGGAGAAGTATAAATACAACACGAGCTAACGGTCAAAGTTAGGAAAAAAAGAGTTACAAAAACTTGAAAAAAAAACCATGGTTTCAATCAAACGAGCAAGGTGTCCCACGCATTTGTAGGAGATATATAGATCTCGTATTTTATGTGAACTCTTTTTGCTTTTATTTTATTTTTGTAGCTTTTAATTTAACTTTTTATAATTTGGACCTATAATAATCGATGATATAAATTTTTTTTCTCTCCAATTAATGCGAGATTATTTTAGAATTAATGTGGTGGCTCCACTTAACCTTGCTTTATATATATAAGTAGACGAGCATGATGTCTCGTGTATTTAAGCGGCTAGTTTTGTAATTGATATGTTCTCTTTTTTAATTCTGAATTTGTGCTTTTATTGTGTTTAATATGGACTCCTTTTTTGGGTTTATAGTTGATATGGACTCCTATTTCTATTATTTATTAATTGTAATTGATAAGGACTCTTTTTTTAATTTAAACCATTATAATCTAATCCCGTTATAATCAATGTTCTACATCTTTTCTTTTCTCTCCGATTAACTGAAAATTTATACTATTTTTGGATTAATGTGGTCGTTCCGTTTAACTCTGTTTTAATATAATAAAAAATAAATAATAGTTAGATCAGAGTTATGAAACTATAAAAAAACTTTTGTAACATCCCTAAGTTTTCTAAACCATAGTATCCTCTCAAACAAAGTTTTTTTACAAGTATGAAAAAATTCATGATACCAACCAGCCCTAAATGTTTTGAGCGTCATGTATGCTGGGCACTGTTTTGGATTGGTATCTACCATCTATGGTTGGTTAAGATATTTCGTGGGTAGCGCGCGCGCGGTCAGGTTAATCCCTTCTGAACAGTCGATTAACTCCGGTGACAGCGGCCGCCGCGTCGATCATTAATTAGGCTCGGCCTCAACAGACGAGCTCGACGTTGTATACACGTACTCCACCCATGACTTTGAACGCAAGGGAGGTCAAGCCCACCGCTTTAACTCAGCGGCGTATAGCCATCAATCGCCGGCCGGCCGGCCGGCTCGCAGTTGACGCAGAGTCGCAGGCCGAGAGCTTCCGGCGAGCTCGAGGCTGGCCTCGAACAACGCTGCCGGAAAAAGAGATCAGGAGGCCGGCGTCCGTACGCCGGCGTCGAGCTCTCCGGCCAAGTACGTATGGCTCTGTGCATACGTACGTACCATACGAGCCGTGGCGACGTGGCGTACGGCTCCATAAATGGATGTAGGTGGTGACGAGACACACGGGCATTGATTGAAATCAGCCGGTGAAGCTGCGCTGCGAAGCCATCTCCGAGAGCGACGTCGCCTGTGCTGTGCAACTGCAACGAACGACTGCACGAGAGGAGGTGATGGATGGATCGATATGGCACGCACGAGCTGGATCGCCTCCATGATTCGCTCGAGCTCCAGCCTTCAGCAAGACTTAAAGTGGCCGGCCGGCCACCCCCCATGCCGTCGGCGGCTCGAGCTGTACTGTACCAGCAGCCAGCCAGCCAGCCGGCAGCGGTACCGTCCCGGAGCTTAATTGCGAGCCGCCGTGCGACGGCTCCGTCACAGCAGTGCCCAGAGGAGCCGGAGCAGGGGGCCCACCGGACGGAGAGCGGCTGTCGGCGTCGTACGACGGCGACCGGCGAGGACGAGAAGAAGCAACCAAGAGAACGTATATGAACTCGTGATCGGTCACCCGGCCGGACCCGAGTCGAGCGATGCTTCTCCGGTAGCGACAGCGCAGTGCCGCGGCTTCCATCGCCAGGGTCAGGTTATGCGAACCTGGCGGCGACGTCAATGAGAGCGCCGATTTGCAAGTGGCCAGTAAAATGGTGACCAAAATGTTTTCGAGCCGGCGGCTAAGATTTGATCTAACCGGTTCATTTTGGATAGCCACGTTTACTCGTGAGCCGACGGTTTTCTCGGTTAGCCCATTTTTTTTGGGCTCTCACGGTTTAGATATGATGCATCAGTGACCAGCAGCGCGCCACGACAGGTGGTGCTGACCGAGACGACGAAGCTCTCGCGAGAGCTAGGTGAGCGGCGCGGGCAGTGACGCGGCCAGTGGCTCCTCGCATGGGGCGGCTTCAGATTACGCATTTGACTTGTACCGGAGCAAGAGCGCCGTCGCCGTCCGATAGCTCCAGGCCAATGTGGAAACTGTTCATCGGATTCACATTTCACACACAGCCTAGACGAGCATACATGATGTCCCACATACATTTCTGTGTGCCGTAAAATTCCACTTTTATATTTCGGACAGGATATTTTTATTCTATTTTTTTTTACTCTGGATGGGGCCGGGAAATGCGTTTCCCGTTTCAAGGTCGTGTCACATTTTTTTACTGGGGAGAGAACGCGAGGGTATGGTGCAGGGCAAGTTCATTGGATCCGTCGAATTCCGGGCGAGCGACCCTGCGGGAGATGATAAATGCTGGTTAGAATTGAGGATGGATGATGACACCTGACTGGCCCTCCTGCATGAGCAATGTCTCCCAACAAATGGATGCTGAGATCGACAGGGCTCCAGAAACTCACACCTTCAGGGTGATGTGTTTCTTTTTTTCCTTTTTTTTGGGTGAGATTTAATGAGGGCTACCAGCAGGAAACATTTAGGTCGACAAGGACGCAGGCAATGTGCTAATGATAAGTAATATGGCACAAACAGGCAGGCTTATGAAACCAACGGGCCTAAAACTCCTGGAATCAGTGTTTCTGTTTCCATGGAGGAATGCAGAAGCAATACTATTTTCTTACCTTTTCCCATACAAAAGGCTCCAAATATACATCGTACGAAACGAAACAATAAGGAGAATGAAGGTCAATAGCTCACATTATTTTGGACGAATGGGGGTACAGTGAAACAATCAACAGTATCTGCAGTTATTCAGCTTGCACGGATACCAGAAGGTCCATCACAGATTCCCTGTCGGGCATGCTTGGTATGGCTCCCTTTACTCGAACACACAAAGAGGCAGCAGCAGCTGAAATTTTAAAAGTGTCTCAAATCAGAAATGTGGATAGGACAATAATCGAACGTTGATGAGAGGGTGCTTCTAGTACCAGCAAATCTCATGCACTCTTTCTTAGGCTTCCCCTCAACCAGAGCTACAGCAAAAGCAGAGGTGAAAGTGTCACCAGCACCCGTAGTATCAACAACTTCGGTGGCAGGAATTATGGGCTGCCTGATTGGATCCTCTCCCTCAACAAATAAAGCAGATCCTTGTGATCCTAGTTTAACCAGTACTTCTTGGACACCCTGCAAACAGAAAATAACAATATAACATCTCTGAACATAATGGGCTGTAAAAATATATAAAGTGGGAATTACTCATCTCTGGAGCCAATGAGAAAAAAAACACTTTGAACAATTTCTAGTAAACATAATCAATGTAATTAACAACAAGAACTTAGCAGGAAAAATAATCAGACGAAGAATCAAAATCATTGTACTGGTACTTAAGCAGAATGGCAGGCCCAGCTACCATTGAAGCAAAGCAATGTAATACAAAGGAGGTAAATTTTACTGATGGATCAACCGATAACAGTAAATGGAGATGTGCAAATTCACAGCTGTGCAATTATGTGAGAAGAAGAAACTAGAGCAGTTATAATTGTGAGAAGATGAAACCAGATAAGTTATAATTATGTATTTATGTGAGAAGAAACCAGATCAGGTATAAGTTATAACACATCACTGCAAGCCTTTACATTTCTCTTCTTGCTTCAGTATCCCATCAAAATTATATACTGATTACATTGCATTTGTGGCTATCAAAACCCAAGAAGCAACTCTCCTTATTTAGAGCATGTTCAATGGTGCCCTAAGTTAGAGTGAACTTAGCACTATCCAGCACTATTCATCAGCTTTTCCTCTCTTCTGTTTTATAGCTATAATGCTAAGATCACCCTAAGTTAGCGTACCGTTGGGCTTGCCCTTATACACCAGACCAGACAAAAAGGCCTTCCTAATTCTTTGGTGAGGCAAGCATACAGACTGCTGCTGCCAGTCCATTGTCCATAACATAAACTTATCTGAGCTTTTGGCAAGCGGGCACTCCGAAGCTACTGGTATTTTTCTGATTTTGCCACCAAGGTTATCCAACCTACTAGCCCATTACCATTCCTGAGCATGACTTTCTTAACCAAATAACTAATGTAAGTCCTATCCATTTTGTTACGAGAGAAGTATACTTCTATCAAACTCACTTGTGCACATAAAACAACCCAGTAAAGAAGAGTTGCAACTCCAAAACTCTTCTATGTTCGGTTGTTTTTTTACAGTAGTTGTTGGGCCACTGGTATAGAGGACATCTTAACGAGGCCAAAATGTATGAATGGTTATAAGATCTTGCTGAATCATGATCTTTTTTATTAGTGCACCATGGCTTGACTGACAGTTCGATTCACAGGTAGCCCTCTGTTTCACTATTTTGTCTATGCCCTTGGGAGTCCCCGTTTCAAAATGTTTATCCGTCAAATGAATTAAAAGCATAACTATTGCAATGTATCCACTGTCCACACTTAACTGCTTTGGAAAAGGTTTACATGGTTGTAGCATGCCATTTACTACTAGGGAATGTATGGTCGTTTCTTATTAACTTCTTAGATGTAATTCCTTGGACACTGAACATAATGGGTTGTAAAAATCAATTGTAGAGCAGTGTAGAATTGAGTCATGCCTTTTCATAGAGCAATGGAGGATTGAGTCATGCCCAGTTGAGAATGTGCAATATGTAAATTGAGATTAATAGAATGATGTAAGCTTACAGTCTCAAGTACTTTGGATGAAAACTGAGATTGTATTATGATGTAAACTCTTCCTATGTTATAAAGCTCCAAAGAATTATCCTCCTGTTGTTTAGTTAAAGTGTGTGAAAATACAGCTGACCCTGTTGTGAACTCGTTGCTATTGGTTGGCCTTAAATTAGATGTAGCGAGCTGTGGAACCATTGCTGAGTGGGGTGGCAGTAACCATGCCTTGCAACGACGGCACGAACACACCGGGCATTACCAGCGCTGTGCTGTGACTAGCTCGGTGCCTGATGTGACCACGGCGAGCACGGCTCCCGACTTGGCCGCGACAATTTTGGTGCCCGACGTTGCCGCGGCGAGTACGCCCACTATGCGCTCCAAACTAGACGTGGTCACGGCGATCTTGGCTCTTGTTCCCTGAGGCGGTGGCCAGGCCTCCAGTGTCATGTCCATCCTTGCTGGGGGAGGCGAATGCACCTGCTGGCGGCGTAGACGAAGCAATCACCTACAGGTGGCGAACAGCGGCGGAGATGAAGTGAACAGCAGCGGTGGGTCTAAATGAAGGGGAGGAGAAGCGATCGGCGGTGGCGCTGGTGCTAAATGAAGAGAAACAAAGCAGTGTCATGCAGATGGGAGGAGAGAGAGGGATGGTAACTGTACAGAAGCGGGAGTCTAAATGTAAAATTGCCACGATCAATTGGATACGAATCCAGCGGCTGAGAAGGCCTGTGTCAATGTGTACACAGGATACGTCCTCTTGTATGCGAACAATACAAACACGGACACATGCAAAGGGAGAAAACAAGGAGGGTCATGTGTTCCTTAGATATAGTTTATCAGATAGGCATCATAAAAATCATTAGGCCTTGTTTGGAAAGCAAAGATCCCCCTCAATAGCCATGGAATGGATGGGATTTTGTCCCCTAAAATCTCCACAAAACCATGGGATTGAAGGGGATCCCTGCTTTTCCAAACAAGACCTTAATTATGCTGTCTTAATAATGATATTAAAATCCACAGTCGTGGTCAACCAAAAGCAATAAAGGGGCACTGACTACTGAACAAGTCATGTAAATTAGAAACTATAGTTGAATTAGAGGAATGCAAAGAAATAAACCACATCACAATAAATCCAATTTAGACATCTCACCATTTTATGGCATGCACGTGCAGCTTGGCTGATCTGTTCAAAAGTCTCTGTAGGCATCCCAGTCAAACGTGCTAGCTCTGTTTCATTTGGACTAAATATATCCACTAGTCTGAGTAGTTCTTCAGGCAAAGGAGCATCCATTCCACCGGCATCCAATATAACAGGCACACCTGCACCTTTTGCAGCCTGACAACAAGAGATTCAATCCATTAGAAAACAACCTTTGTACACTTGCAACATAAATAAAGGCACAGGGTGGATCCAGACTCCAGCATTTCCAACTAAGTATCTACTTTAGAATCCAAAGGTTCAAGTTTTTTAAGCAAATTTTTGTACCAATTTTCCTGTAAAACATAATCAGCAATGGATTTCATTCTGAGAGAATATTGAAATGAGTTATGAAAGGATAACGTGAAGTGCCAACATGCAGCAAACAGAGCCATTGATCCAAATTGGATCCAAGATTATAATCTTCCTCCATTTGCTAATTGCTAGAAAAGGCTATAGCACAGGATGCTGTGTCTAATTAGATGAGTCGCTGCTGGACATATACATGTGTGGAAGCATGCTCAAGATATCAAACTAGAGATGATAACATCTTGCTGTCCGCACCTCTGGATCTATTTTCTAGAGGCTTTTGCTTGCAGGACTCAATCACGCAAAGGCACAAGTCCTTGCATAGTTCAGACATGTGGAAGCAGCTCAGAGAAGATGACAAGCTGCTTCACATATTTGATCCCTCAAGTTACAATACACTGTCTCTAGTTTCTTTTGCACTTTAATAATATGGGCAACCTCTTCTATTTGTAGAGAATAGACAATATCAAGAAGCTACATATTCAGCTGAAGAACTTGGGCTATAAATAATCTAAAGTATACAAGTTCAATAGAAGGTGATTAGGTCTACCAAATACTGCATAAGCCCATTAGAATTGAAATACAGGATTGAGTCTCCAAAATTATGCTACCCTTGCATGAGGGTGTGATCTCCATGTCCAAGGTTCAGCTGTTGTTCATTTTTCCCGATTTGTATGTCACTTATTATTTAAACCATTTTCATGCATTTCTTATTACTCCAACGTGCTTTGCACGTGCACGGTTGGTAGTTAACGATACAGATTATATAATCTGGATAGCTCCTTCCACATGCTAACAGGCTTTCATTTAGTGCGTCTGGAACCTACTGGATAGTCTAGGGCCAAAGCACGTTTTGTATAGCACTTTATGCTAAAGTCAATAAAAAACTATGTTTGGAAGTCCATAATGAGTTTAAAAATCACTTTCCTAGGCCTCCAATTTCCAAGCCTTGTGAAGGGTAGTATGCATGTGAGGGGGCCTAGGAGGCCAAAAAACCAGGCTCATGAGGGCCTCTGGCCCTTCCGCCCTTGCCATGGGTCATATTAAAGTGATAGATGGACTGTCAACTATAAGGCCTTTGGTATCACCAGGCCATGGAAAACTAACACTCATACGAGCAACACAACATCTAAATTCTTAACAATAGACAAAGATGCCATGAAACTGAAATTGTATATTGTTTTCTTCAAGCTGATGTTCCACCCTCATTCGGACACGTGTGTAGAGTGAAAGGTGGATAAAGATTAAGGAGTTGACAGCTGCTAAAAGAATTAAAGTCCAAGTAATAATGGAGTGTTATTAGGATTGGAACCATCATGTTTTTTTTTCAGGTGTCTGGTGTGAAGGAAGATGTCCAGCTGCAAAACTGTTATGTTGAGTGGCTCACCAATTGCAACGAAGCCACTAATTGTCAACATAACAGGTTTGCAGTTGTCAGAGGAAGTTGAGGTCTTCTTAGATGGATGCAATGAACAAAGATGAAAAAAAAATACGTGGAGCAGTATACACTGGTCGTGATCCAGGTTAGAAGCAGCACCTGGATTAATTTTTACAGGCAGCAAGGGACAAAAAGCACAAACATGATGCTGTCAGGTCTGTAGCCAGGTCTGACCCAAAGAGCTCATGGGCATGATATAAGTTCACTTAACCACCATTTTTATGGCTTGATCTATATTAACATGCAGGCTGATCGTTCAAACAAACAGAATGCATAAAATTATTTGGCTCCAAATCATGTGATGTAGTGAGTAAAGCACCCAAGAATTCAAACGTACAACAATACTCGAATTTAGTAGTAAATTATGCAAGCAAAAGAGGAAAACACTTCGAAAACAAGGTGAGCATTGAACAACAAGCACCTTCATTTTTTTCCCAGATATTTATTAAACAAAAAAGTCTGTAATTTCTAGTCAGAAATTATCTAACATATGTCATTGTGCTTGATTAATTATTTTTTCTATCATCTGATCATGTTGAAATTTTATAACCTATCTATCTCCTTCGACTGCGTTCACGGATTCCGCGTGCTTAGCAACTTGAGGCATGGACTGGGGATATGGGCTGTTGACGCATGAGCAGGGGTGCTACAATTAAAAGAACAAAAAAACTATCATTGGAAGGATGAACTGAAAACTGTAACCTTAGCTATTGCCTCCTTTTTCCCTTCAAAAAAAAAAAAAACTATTGCCTCCTCTCTCAACCCTTCTCATGGGTCCCTTTTACCTTCCTCTGTTCTTCCCTGAAAGTATCTTCATCTTCCCAATCATTTCCTAAATTCTCCTCTAACCTATCCAAATCCATCCCAACCCAGTCAAGCTTGCATCTCGTAACAGCCGGAATATGACAGCCACCGAAAGAAAAATGGAAAACAAGAACAGTAGTCACATCAAATCATTCACAAATTAAGTCAGATTAAATCAACAGAGCTACTTCCAAGTTCCAACGATTTGACAAAATCCATCTCCACGAACTATTTTTTCACTGCAATAAATAGTAATCTGTATGAAGGCAACAAGCACACCACACTCTTAGGTTTAGAGATGACCACCTTTGTCTATTGTGGCCAAACACTGCCAGGCTAGAAGACACAGGAAAATTTACTCCCATTGACAAAACACCGTAGCTCTAAAAAAGACAAAATACCATCAAATCGCTCTTCAGAGGGAGTACATAAACGTGAATTATCAAATAGAACTGAGTTAAAAGCAATCAACTTAATGCACAAAAGATTAAAACTTCAATAAATTCTCTGTTCTTTCTGGGAGAAAGATGACTACTTTAAGTACGAGCCGTTATCAGGTTCAATCTACTGTCATGAACAACTCAGAAGTGGGTGAATGAGGAGTAGAGAAACCACCTGAGCAACCTGCACGTTCACCCAATCGGGTATCTCCCGCTGCAGCAATAGCACGCCGGCCTGCCGGATCAGGTCCAGATCCTTCGGATCAACCTTGGCGGCCCAGCCCTCCATGTTGGCGCCGCCAACGATGATGATGGAGTTCTGCCCGTCAGGCATGAGCATGACGACGGCGTGCCCCGAGGGCGTGCCGGGAGCGCGCGCAACCCGCTCGAGGCTGACGCCGCCGGCGTCCGCGAGGGCCCCCTCGAGGAGCCGCCCGTTGGCGTCGTCCCCCACGCGCGCCACGAGGAACGTGGGGCTCAGCGCAAGCCGCCCCCCGCAGGCGGCCTGATTGGCGCCTTTGCCCCCCGCAAGGCTGCGGCCAGCGCGCGCGGCCACCGTCTCGCCAACGAGCGGGAGACGGTCAACCTCGACGTAGATGTCGGCGTTGGCGGAGCCCACGACGACGATGGGCGCCGGCGCATTGGCAGCAGAGAGAGACGTGAAGGTGGGTTTGAGGGAGAAGGAGAGGTGGGCAGGTCTGGGGTTGGATCCTGAGAGGAAGGTGGTGGCCGGAGTTGGTCCGGCGAGAGGGAGGCGGAGTCGAGCCCCAAGAGCCATGGATGCGGCGACCGGCGAGCCTTTTTTTTTTAAGTATCCGGCGAGCTGTTTGGCTTCGAGGGTTTAGGCTATGTCTAATTCTACCCACCACTAGTATCCTCTGTATCTTTTATCTAAATCACCGTTAACCTTTTCTTTATCCATATATCTAAAATTTCTTTACAATTTATACTACGCTGCAGTATTATAGAGGGTCTACAACAACCTTTCTATATCTATACTACAGTACACTGTTATAGAGGGTCTCCACCAACCTTTCTATATCTGCTACAGTATTGTACAGGTCACGCTGAAAATGCTCTTATCGCTATTCGACACTATTCATTAGCCTATTCTCTTCTATTTTATTCTATCGGCACCATTCAACAGCCTAAATTGGGGTAGCATTGGTCATGCTTGACATTCTCTGAAACTATTGAGTTGAGAAAACAAGTTTGCTATTTCATAGGCGCCTACAAATCTCCTATTTGTGCGGACACTGTTTTTCCACCTTCTCCCCCATCTTCGACAGCATTGCACCTCCATCTTCTCTCCAACCGCCGCTGTAGGCGTCGTGAGATTCGGGTTAGAATGTAGGGATCCCAATAGGCTTAAAGAGATGCTTGGGAGGGTGGCAACGGACCGGCGGTAGGAAGGAGTTGGTGGTGGGGGCAGTGAGGCATCGAAGCCGTGGAAGCAGTTGAAGGCAGGCAGGCAGTGGGGAGGGGGAGATCGACGCCAACGGTGGCCGAACTAGGGTGGGCAAGATCAACCGGCAACGGGTAAATAGGGAGCGGAGCGGTGAGGCGGAGATGGCATCGCCGATCGTGGGCGGTGGTCGCAGGCAGCGGGGGTAGAGGTCAAGGCATGCAGAGAAGCAACAACGATAGCGGCCGCATGAAACGGGATGGGGAAAGGAGGGGAGGGGATTGTGAGAGCAGCAAGGAAGTAGGTCAGAAAACTTGACTACGACAAATCAAATATTTCAGGCGTCTGTGTTCTAAACGGTCCCTTGAGAAAACGATCGAGTCAACAACCTCATCTTTTTTCATGGGATGATCTCATAGAGGTTAATTGTTTGTGGGTGTCATTATAGAACAATGATTTCTCATAAATGTCATTACAAAATGCTATTTTATTTAGATGCCATTATTTGTGTTGATTCGTTGCATATATGCCATTATGGAGGGTTTTTTGGCACATACAAGCTCAAAATGCAAACAATATGCAGTGGACCCCACCTCTTCTTTCTCCTCCTCCCTCTCTCCTCCTTTCCTATTCCCATTAATCTTGTTCGTCCTGGGATCATCGTCAACCGCCTCTGTCGGGGATTGGATGACCCCTGCCCGGCAGCAGGTACCAGCTGTCGGGATAAAATCACGGCCCATTGCCATGGCCCACTCCCTGACGGCTTAATCGAACAGCCTCCTAGGGCCTTGCTCCCTAGAGGGCTCTTTCAGGCCCCAATGCATCCTGCCGAACAGCTTTCTAGTTGGCACTGTGCGTAACGGCCTAGGATCCGTGTTCGAGTCCTACTCGAACAAGAGTTCTGCACGGCTACGTGAAGACCCGGACGTGGTTTCCCGGATTGGAGCAGACGTCGTGATCCCCAAAAATTGGAGTATACCTTATCTACCTCGGAATGTATTTGGCATGCATACGAGTTCGGTACAATCTCGTGGTCAGCCCGGCCCGATTATCCCTTGGTAGGTCGGTTGTTCAACACTATATAAACCAGGGCCCTACGGCGTGTAGAGGCCAGGAGACGGGCAACGCAAGAAGAGCCATCGGCCAAGATCAAATGCTTCTTGTACACCTATAATCGCGCCGAGACTTGTTCGTCTCGCCGAGTTCTTCCTTGTAATCCTTCTACATATAAAGATGCGCTGGACATAGGGTTATTATCTCCATGGAGAGGCCCGAACCAGGATAAAGACCCCGTGTCTCCCTGTTGCTCGTTGATTGCTGTTTGCCTTGCTCGGCAGTGTCTTCTATCTCCCCTTTTCAAGAACTTTAGTTGACTTGGGATCGATATCCCAACCGTCGACAGCCTCGACTTTCCACTCGACTGGCCCGTGTTGTCACCTCAACCTCGTCCTGCATCGTCGTGTGATGCCGCCTCGACCTCCTCCTTCAGCGGCCAGCGTTGCCTCCGGCCACTCCCGCCTCTACCTCCGTCGCCAACAGATCGCGTCATCTCCTTCTTTTGTTCCGATGGCCCGTGTCGTCTCCATCTCTCACTCCGACAACATGTGTTGCCGTCGAGCTCGAGTCGAGCGTCGCCACCTCAACCTCCCCTTTCACAGCCACCAATCGGCACGCGCCACTGCCTCAACCTCCTCTTCCGCCATCGCTCGCCACCATCTTGAGATCTTCCATTGCCCAGCTCGAGCTCCACCGTTGCCACTGAGGAGGAGCATTTGTTGCGCCGCCACCGCTGCCTAACAGGACGCCACATCTTCGAGCTCTCACTATAGGAAATTAAAACTAACTCAATTTCCAAAATTGTCGAGCTCAAACAAAAGGTTGACAAGAGTGGTTACTCTCAACGGGCATCCATTGAGAAACGGTCGGCGAGCTAGTTCCGTTGAGAGATGGGGTTGGGAGGAGGGCTCGCAGTCGAGAAATCTATCGGTGTCGAGGAGGAGGGCTCGCCGCGCTGCCATGTAGCTCCCTTGCTGGAGTTGGGAGAGATGGGAGGAAGATGAAGAGAAGAGTATGATATGTGGGGGCACCTACCAGATCATATTTTTATCCGCAAGACAGTATTATTCTATGTATTTTCAACCAGTATATCAAGGAAAAACTCATAATGTCAGTTCGGTAATCAACCAAATTTTGTAATGGCATTTAAAACAAATCATGTTTTGATGGCACCCATGCAAAAAAAAACCATTATAGATATAAGATGATCATCGTGTGTAGACTGCTTTGGCTGTTGGAGTAGAATGCATGTCTAGTTTTCTCTCACAAAGTAGACAAGTGCTCATGTTTGCTACAGTAAAATATAAATTTTACTGTCAAAGTTATGACCAAATAGGCCTTATGTTTTGCTTGGCCCATCTGCCTGTTGTTTCTTCCATCTGCGAGTAACAATATTCAGTGGACCCCACCTATCATACACGAGTCTCTTTTTCCTTCCTCTTCTTTCTCCTCCTCGCTCTCTCTTCTCCTCGCTATTCCCATTAGTCCATTAGTCTTGTTTGTCCTGGGATCATCATCAACCGCCTTGACTTTCCACTCGATTGGCCCATGTGGTCGCCTCAACCTCGTCCTACATCGTCGTGTGATGCCGCCTCGACCTCCTCCTTCAGCGGCCAGCGTTGCCTCCGGCCACTCCCGCCTCTACCTCCGTCGCCAACAGATCGCGTCATCTCCTTTTGTTCCGATGGCCCTGTGCCGCCTCCATCTCTCGCTCTAACAACATGTGCTTCCGTCGAGCTCGAGCCGAGCGTCGCCACCTCAACCTCCCCTTCCGCAGCCATCAACCGGCACGCGCCACTGCCTCGACCTCCTCTTCCGCCATCGCGCGCCACCGTCTTGAGATCTTCCATTGCCCAGCTCAAGCTCCACCGTTGCCACCAAGGAGGAGCATTTGTTGCGCCGCCACCGCTTCCTAAGAGGGCGTCACATCTTCGAGCTCTCACTATAGGAAATTAAAACTAACTCAACTTCCAAAATTGTCGAGCTTAAACAAAAAGTTGTCAAGAGTGGTTACTCTCAACGGGCATCCATCGAGAAACGGTCGGCGAGCTAGTTCTGTTGAGAGATGGGGTTGGGAGGACGGCTCGCAATCGAGAAATCTATCGGTATCGAGGAGGAGGGCTCGCCGCGCTGCCATGTAGCTCCCTTGCCGAAGTTGGGAGAGATGGGAGGAAGATGAAGAGAAGAGTACGACATGTGGGGGCACCTACCAGATCATATTTTTATCCACAAGACCGTATTATTGTGTGTATTTTCAACCAGTATATCAAGGAAAAAACTCATGACGTCAGTTCGGTAATCAACCAAATTTTGTAATGGCATTTAAAACAAATCATGTTTTGATGGCACCCATGCAAAAAAAAACCATTATAGATATAAGATGATCATCGTGTGTAGACTGCTTTGGCTGTTGGAGTAGAATGCATGTCTAGTTTTCTCTCACAAAGTAGACAAGTGCTCATGTTTGCTACAGTAAAATATAAATTTTACTGTCAAAGTTATGACCAAATAGGCCTTATGTTTTGCTTGGCCCATCTGCCTGTTGTTTCTTCCATCTGCGAGTAACCACATGGCAAGTGGTAGAGGGTGCCAATCCATGTGTCGCGTGCAACAGGGCCTGCCATGAGAATTTTAAGAGATTGAATTAGATATAGATTTTTTTTATAATCGATGGCAAGGTCGATAATTTTTTTTAGACAATATGAGATTATTACATGGCGGGTGCCATAAATCGGCCATTCGGCTCTCCAATGGAAAGCTTCCCGTTAAAGGCATGACATCATCGTGGAACCTTGAAAAAATAACTATAGAATCTTGAAAAATAATTGTGGAATCTTGAAAAATGTACATGTGAAAAACGAGTGGACCCTGATGAATTTTGGTAAAAATAGCTGCTAAAACTTGGAAAAAAACCAATAAAACTTCAACTAGTGCCGATGAAATTTGAGGATACAATGAAACTTGGCTAAGTACTAATAAAACCTAGAAAAAAATACTTGTACAATTTGCACAGTGTACTAATGAAACTTGTTGAAAAAACTTATGTTTTACTATTGTCGGGGATTGGATTACGCGTGCTGACATCATTCGACCTCATCTAATAGGCCCAAATTGATCCCTCGAGCTCAGGCTTGAGGAGGACCCCGATCATCTTTCTAAAGGTGATTGGGCTTCGCTTACCTTGGCCCAAGCCATTTATGGCCCGAGCCCAAGGGTCCCTGCCTGATTCCTAGCCCAAGACACCCTCATTGTGAGATCCAGCTCGGTCGGTTCTCACGGGCTATGGATATGGAAAAAATTATGCATCGGTTGCATGATACCACCTGCTCTATATATATCTCTAAGTTTCTGTGCAGCGCTTTGCTATCTATAGGATCAACGTGCTACCCACGGCGTGTCTTAGAGATCAAGTTTGGCTCGTATTCAGCATGGACTACACTGACTTAGGATCTATTAGGCTTGCAGCACCGTCGAGGACTTGGGACAACGAACTTGTCGCTAGCTCCTGATACATCGACCTTACTCCGGACCTTGGTACCATCGGTCGCTAGGGCTCCTGATGTCTTGGCCAATGACGACGCATAAGACGGTGCTTGGAGACGTGTCGGGTGTCACCGTGATGTGCGCGGACGCGGGGTCCCGATCTTCTGGCGAGAGATGGTAAAAATAACTCGGTAGGTGTCACGGAGACCTAAACGATCCGGCTTCCAACCCCGCAAAGGAACTGAAAATCCCGACGATCGCTAAACCACCACGACGATTGTTATCGACCGAACCAGAGGCACGATCGACCTGTCCACGAAGGACGATTCCTGCAAGCAACCGAAGAACGAGCAAGAACACAAGATAAGCAATCTCAATTGTGAATATGTATTAAGGATAACGGGGTTCAGAAATTTGGTCCTGTTGGTCTAGCCGACACAAGAAGAACAAGGCGAAATCTCACACAACCGTGACGAAACAAGGCGTGGGACTTATATAGGGCGGCGGCCAGAGGAGGGGCGCCCAAACAGGTGCCCACACGTACTCAACCCTAACTCTAGGGGTACACGGGCTTTGGGCCCAAAAATACGACGACGCAGCGCCGGAAAGTTTTTGTCCGTCAGATTGTTTTCGTGATTCCCGTTGACTCGGATGGAATTTGGAGGCGTCGTTGGATCCGTTGGAAAGCTTATCTCGATAGCTTTCCGTAGAGTCCTTATTTGTCTCATTTGGATGTCGTATGTGATCTGAGCATCCGTTTGAAGGCACGCTGGTCCTGAAAGTCCGAACCGGACCCAGCAGCGAGTTCGACGTCCTCTCGTCTTGGGCAACCGCGTCATTGATGTCCTCATCATCCCCCCTTCTTAAATTTGAGTCGTCCTCGACTCAAGCATATTCTCCTGCAAAAAGTTAGGAACAACAGAGGGCAAAGCAATAGACAAATCTTTCAAATCATTGTTTGGTTCTTTAGCTAACTCATCATCTTCATAATTTTTTGTAGCTAAAAGAACAGGCCCTTTCAATTTAATTTCAGAATTCGTCTCAACATATTTCTTTTGTTTTGTTACACTTGGTTTATCATTGACACCACTTGTATCTTGTGATTTACGACTTGCCTTTGCTAACTCAGCCGGTGTCATAGGTTTTAGCACATATTTCTTTCCCTTCAACACAAACTTATATTTATTAGACCTACCATGATGAATATCATCTACATCATAAATCCAAGGTCTACTCAGCAAAATAGAGCAAACATCCATGAGTGCAACATCACAATCTATATAATCACGATAAGTACCAAGGGAGATGTGAATTCGAACAGTCTTAGTTACCTTGAGCTTACCGTAAGAATTGAACCATTCAATGTAATATGGATGTGGATGCGGGTGTGTTGTCAAGCCAAGCTTCTCGACCATGTCAACGCTCGTAAAATTGTTACAACTTCCTCCATCGATGATGACGGGCACCGCAAATTCATTGACGACCATCTTGGTTTGGAATAAATTATGCCGTTGACTTTCTTGTGACCGTTCTGGTTGTGCAGTCAATACACGGGTCATAACAAGTGTTGGATAAGCTTCCGTTGTCGACGTATCAAACACCTCTCCTTCGGCATCTTCGATACCTGCGGGGTTAGCGGCAACTAAAGTAAGATCATCCTCACGTTCACTAGCAGAAGAATACTCACTATCTTCACGAATAATGAGAGCACGTTGACTAGAACAATCACGCTTTGTATGTCCAAATCCCTTGCAACGAAAACACTGAATGTCGCGTGTACGGCCTGTGGATGTGACAGAAGAAGCACTTTTGGCTGGAGCTGGCACCGCTGAATTCTTGCTTACACTCGTAGCTCGTGTCGGAGGGGTAGAAGAAACAACGGGCGGTGATGCTTGATGAAGTGTTGACGATGGAACCTTTGCAGCCTCAAGGTTTGACTTTGATGAACCACTGAAGTTTCCACGCGTCCTGAATTGTCGTCCCTGTACTTCCCTTTCTGCTTTGCAAGCAAGATGGAACAAACGAGTGATAGAATTGTATTCTTTATAATCACGGTGCCCAAACAGGTGCCCACACGTACTCAACCCTAACTCTAGGGGTACACGGGCTTTGGGCCCAAAAATACGGCGACGCAGCGCCGGAAAGTTTCTGTCCGTTAGATTGTTTTAGCGATTCCCGTTGACTCGGATGGAATTTGGAGGCGTCGTTGGATCCGTTGGAAAGCTTATCTCGATAGCTTTCCGTAGAGTCCTTATTTGTCTCATTTGGATGTCGTATGTGATCTGGGCATCCGTTTGAAGGCACGCTGGTCCTGAAAGTCCGAACCGGACCCGGCAGCGAGTTCGACGTCCTCTCTATTTTTCCCGGGGGTCTTAATTACCACTGCTTAGCTTTCAATTCGCCTCTGACCATCAAATTAAATGTGAATAACCCGCCCTCCTCTCTTTGAAACAAGGGGCGCTTCCGGTTCTGTGCGTGCTTCAAACAATTTTGTCTTCTCCATATTACCATATCTCTAGAGTCAATAATTTTCTATGAGGAACTACTGAACTCAATCACTTGCTGCCGTTACTCAACAGTTTTGTCTTGGGCAACCACGTCATTGATGTCCTCATCACACCGTGTAGCACGAACTTTGAGGAGCTCTCAGGGACTCCTCCTTTGTTGGCTCCCTCACGATGGCTATGACAATACCTCCATCATTGTCTCCGTGGTTTCCTCAGGGTTTGTGGAGGTCGGGGTCTCCCTCACGAGCTCCACGTCCATGGCTTCCGTAGGTTCCGGCCTCCCATTGTGGAGGAGGAACGTCGGCAATTTTGTCTCCCTCTCCAGTTGACTCCGTAGCCGTTGAGGTTGGCAACTACAGCCGCTCACCTACATGTTGAGGCACTTTGAGTTAAGCGCCAGGTTGCTTGGTCTTTGTTTCTAGTTTTCGTGGCCTTCCCCGCTAGGGCTTGGAGGTACTCGTTTTCCTTCCATACTTGGTCACCGTCCTAACATTTATAATTGGACTCAATGACTAACCGTACACATATGTATTTTCTCGTATTTTCTAATGTTTTTAGATTAATTTATTTTTTTTATTTGAGGATTAACTCCATTAAATCTTTTTGATATGTAACATGATTGTAGATTGTCATATTTGTCTTTTTTTCTTAGAGCAGATTTGTCCTATTGCAATGGCATATATATAGCCTGAGGATCTACGTGTAGCTAGCTGCACTGGACGCCGCATGTGCACAGGCAGCCAGTGCTTGGACCGGCTCGAAAGGTGCACAGCAGCACAGGCACTCCCGCTGTACATGGGTCGGTTCTTGCTGCAGGCAGTCCATGGACCACCTGACGTGTCAGCTCTTCCGCCCCTATCCCAGGTCCCAGCCATTCCCAGCTTCCCACATCCTCCCGGCCGGCCTCCGCCGCAACGCCGCCGGCCTCCTCCTTGGGCGGGTTGCAGCTGCAGGTCCGTACGTGCTAATGCTTGATGAGCCGATCATTGCAGCCGCCGAGCCGCGCAGGTGCACTTGAAGAAGCTCAGGAACTGATACTGAGATCACCAGAAGCTAGCTCGGAAGATACCAGTTAATGCCCTGATACATGTTCTTCAGTTCTTGGATCGATTCTTTCCACGTTGAACCGGCAGCATGGCATTATTTCCGTAGAGCTGCACTACTCCGATCATCGATTCAGTCTCGTGTTTTTTCTTTTCTTTTTGGTATTTTACGTACATTAATTGCAGGAGGCGCACCACGCACGCGCGATCACCGGTTGATATGGAAGGCACGCTCCCCTCTTCCTCGTCGTCTCCGGCGGCCACGGCGGCGAACTGCCCACCAAAGGTGGGCGGTGCTGAGAGCAGCGTGGCGGCGGCGGCGGCGGAAAAGAGGGGCTGGCACCGCAAGATCCGCACTGCCGGAGGGACGAGGGATCGGCGGGTGCGGCTGCCCCTGCGCGTGGCCTCCCGCTTCTTTGCCCTCCAGGACAAACTCGGCTTCGACAAGGCCGGCATGACCATAAAATGGCTCCTCGAGAAGTGCAGCGCCGCCATCGAGGAGCTACCGATGCCCGACGGCGGCTCGACGAGCCCCGCCGCCGCCGCCGTTGTCGGCGAGCAGCGGATCGCCATGGATTCCGACGGATCTGCTAGTGCTAGGAAGAAGAAGAAGACGCCGGCCAAGGCTGCGACGAAAAGGGCGGCGGCTTCGCTGATCCCCGACCCCGAGTCGAGGGCGAGGGCGCGGGACAGGGCGAGGGCGAGGACCTTGGATAGGGAGGCGAGGAAGAAGGCCAACGAGCTGGTGGCAAAGCTCGGGGTGGCTCCTCCTCCTCCTCCCCCTCCGGCTCCGAGCTCTCCCCGTCCCTGCAGCACGGCAATGGCAATCCAAACGGCGATTCCTACATCCTTTGAGCATTTCAGCGACTACCACCAAGACAAATGGCAGCTCAGCGACGTCTTTTTGCACTGGTCGGATGAATGATTATGCATCACGCTGCAGGTGCGGACACAACCAAAAATAGGAGGGGCTAAAGTTTTAACTCAAAATTTAAGTATAAAATTTAGCTCATTCTTTCTTTCTATTTTACACTAAAAAATATAGGTGGGTCTAAGATGAGCCTCCACTGTCATAAACAGCGTAGGTAGGATTGAAGCCCCAATTGACCCACCGTTGTCTTCGCCCCTGTCGCCATGGTAACACCGATGGCTAGCTGCTGCCCCTCAACCTGCCCTTGATCTTCCTTGTGAGTTTCCATTTGCTTTTCGCCTTTTAATTTGGACACCGTGATGAGCTAGCTTGACTGGCGATCAAATGATGTGGATGCGTACGTGTTGTATTGTGTTCTTTAATTTCCTAACGGCTGCGGAAAGATTGAGCTTTTAGTTAACCGCAGTACATATTCATAGTCGTGCTTATTTAAATAAGCAAAGTGAGTGAGATCATCATCAGCCACTATATATGCTCAAGCAAGTTGAATATGGTGAGTGAGATCAGTCCTATACATGCTAAAGAAAGGTGAATAATTAATACTCCTATATAGGTAATCAGATCGATTAATTAGCACTATATTAGCATGATCAGTGATCGATAGCTTCAATTAATTAAGTTGGCTATGACATCTCTTAGTTTCTTAATTTCTTATGCAATGCAAAATTACAAGTTCCATATGGAATGTCATGATAAAACAGGACAAACTAAAAAATAGCGAACATTGATCAAAGTGGACGATTTCCAGATCTTACTTTGCTTTTCCCTCTCGGTTTTTAATTTCCTGGATATTTCAGCAGCAAATTGAAAGCATTAATGAATTCTAGAAATTAACATTGGTATTCTCAAAATACAAATGAATGAATGTATTCCATTTGTATCACATATTCACGTACACATGGTATTCCCGTCACCTGAATTTGCATAATTGATAATCAATCTAAAAAAAAAATTTGCGCAATGCATTCAGGAATGTGGTTTCATCCTAGCTACAAGCACCAATTGTATTGCATGAACTTCATTTTGTTCTATCCCTTTTAATATTTATTAAATAATTAATATCGGGAACAGTATTCATAATGTCATAGTACTATTTGGATAGTTATGTTTGCAATACCACATAAAAGGATTAAACAATTTGTGCCGGCTTGCATATATCACACTACACATATGCTATAAGAACTAGTCCAATTCACACAGTATATATGTATTGGATATAACTGTATATACTCCATGCATGCATATATTCTAGGCAACTCAGAGTCAGTTTGTCCAACATGCACTTACAGGTAACTCTCTTGAATTGGTTTGTTGTCAACATCATTAAATTGACGCCTTAAGACTATAGCAAGCAAATAGCATCAAATTGATCTGTTAATTAAGCTTGCTAGTAGATCGTTCGTACCTCACGGGCTCACATGCATCAGCAGACAAGGTGGCATGCTATATTGTCCAGAATTTAATCATCATGCAGTTCATGTCCTTAAGCTCTGCCGTCGTCCGAATATGTATGAAAATTTAACATTAATATGAAGCCAGGCTGCATGCGTATGGCAATTTGCATAACATGATCGAGCTTCCTTTAATCTGTATGAACAATTAACATTGATATAAACTAACAATATATGAGCACATAATTCAAGTGTCTTAACTGCAGACACACCGGTTTCCCGATTGACAAATCTTTGCCAAACCAAAACTAGCATGGACGAACTAAAGATGAAAGGCATTTGATTATTTGCCTCTCCACGTGTCTGTGACACATGTTGGGCCATTTTGGAAAGCCTCTCAACTCTGGGGCTGATGATCAATGCCATTTTTGGGAACATTTGATTACTATGGACTACATCATCAATCATCCATGAATAATCTAGAAAACCTTTATAAAAACAGAAATACAACCATGTGTGGTTTTACCAAACAATATCGTCCATGACCGGGATCATGGCCATTCAAACAGATTAACACTCTTCACAAATACACTGTACAAACTTTATATGATATAGCTAGTCAGCTCACCATGTATGGTATGACACAACTGGTCATACTAGCATATATGCTATTGATCGAGAGCAACAATAACAAGGCCATTCATAACCTGATTGCCCTTCTCTATAGTTTATATTAACATCTTATCTGAGCATCTTATATCTAGGAGATGCGTGTAGGTGTGACCACATTGATTAGAGATGAAAAGCTAAGATAAGAAGATAAAGAAGGTAGCATGAAGTTAAGATAGATAAGAAAACAAGATGCATGCAGGTATGAACGCATTGATTAGGCTCACCTTCTATGATTTCACAATTGTATGCATGCATAGCATCTATTGATCGAAAACCTGGTCTCTTGCATTATGCATTAAGTAGAATATATGTCATCTCACCGACATCCACATTCAATCGGAATGCATAGGCAAAGTGAGATGTTGCCAATCATGTGTTCTTATATTTTGAAATTATTTGATTGTAAACTAAAAACTAAACTTCAAGCACTTCAAAAGTGGCTACGAGAAGTCGGAACGGATGATCAAAGCTGAATTTGAGACTTCTTTTTACCTTATACATCAAGATTTTTAAGAAACAACTTTGAAAAGTCAAAGTGTTGAAAAAAATAACCAAAAAAATTAATGGAAAAACTGATAAGAACATGCAAAGTTGGAATCAATTGCCATTAATGTTCAGTCCTTAATATTCTTAGCAGACAACCACAAACCAAGAGATCTCATACAAAATACATCGGTTTCAATAAACTAACCACTTGACAAAGTTTAAACCACTTTGATAGTCATATTTTTTTTAATACATTTTGACCACAACAGTGGATATTACAAACAATAAAGGCATGTACAATACTTATACTCAGTTCTTTTCAGCTTGACAGATTAACGGCTTAATGACTTATCTACGTTTTAAAAAGCCATATGCTTTGAGTTTTTTTTAAGTTTGTTTTTTGGGTTAAAAGCATACATGCCACTGTAGAGTTGGCTTTGGACAGAAATGCCATCGCAGAGATCGAAATAGCTCAGACGCCATTATAAAGTCTGGATTTGTGCATATATGCCAAACAAGACCTTAGGTGTTTATGCATAAGTGTTTAAGGAAAGAGAGCATGGTCATATCACCAATTAATAATGCAAAATAACTCCCATTCAATTAATGAAATGAACATTATACGTGTGCTTAATTAGATGTTGCTTCCATCTCTAAGCAGCTCTTAGCATGGATGCTAAGCTAGGCTCCCTTGCCCTCGTATAAGCATCAACCTAAGGTGTACGTCTTTCTTTTCACCCAATTATACTTAACTCATCAGCCCACCTATAATAGTAACAATCAATAGTAACAAATAATAATATTGAAAATATAGTTGATGACCGCATTAAATTAAACAAGATTTGTTTGCAAAAGAATTGCTCTACTAAAACTACCATATTAATTACGCCCCAAGGAAACCTCCCCTGGTGCAGGGATTAGCAATATCATGGAGCGCGCTATTTCTTTTTCTGTCATGAATCAAGTACACACTCAGTATTTTTCTTTTGTAAATATTATCATGCCTTTTCCCAGCCAAGAGGCAATAAACACATATATTACTCGACAAATTTCTATTTTTGCCGGCCATCGATCAGCTATTGCCATAATCCTCCCATCAACCCGGCCTGACGCGCGTGTTACAATTGTTACAATCATATGTCTTTCATTTAGAATAAAGAAATTATATTTTGACATCGCCAACGCATGGTACACGGAGTAGGAGTTAGGGTGGGCAGAAAAAAACCGAAACGGAAAAACCGAACCAAATATACTGAAAATTTCGGTATTAAACTTCGGTATTTTGGTTCAGTTTCGGTTTTTCGCATCTGAATACCGCAGTGCCGAATATACCGAACATGATCTGCATCTCCAATGATCCGGTGATCTGGTTTGTGAGTTTGTCTGTGTGAAGTCATATATAGCCCAAGACGGCATCGGCAAGGCCCAAGCCCACGCTCGCTACAGCACTCTCCACCTCTCGTCCTCTCCGCCCGCTCCACCTTAAGTCTCCAACATTTTGTGAACGTGAGGGCTTTAAAAAATTTATGTCCATTGCTTGTCCACGGTTCATTGTGCCATCTAGAAGAGCAACCACTAGGGATTGTGTTCACATATTCAATACTCAGAAACAAAACCTTAAAAAGAATTTTTTAAATCAAGTTGTGAAGAGTTTCCCTTACAACTGATACATGGACTTCAAACACAACAAAATTTTATGTGCGTCACAGCACATTTCATTGATAGTGATTGGAAACTACACAAAAAGATTATTGGGTTTTTCTTGGTAAAGGGTCACAAGGGGGATGACATTGGGAAATCATTAGAAAAATGTTTGGCTGAGTGGAATATAGACAAAGTATTCACTGTAACTGTTGACAATGCAAGTTCCAATGATGGTGCTATAAGTTACATGAGAAAGGTTTTAAACAATGGTATAAGAATAGCGTAGCTAAAAAGAAGTATCTTCACATGAGATGTGCTGCATGCGCATATTATTAATTTGATAGTTTCTGATGGCCTGAAAGAAGTGTCATGTTCAATTCAACGTATTCATGCTACAGTAAAATTCATTAAGAATCCCCCTGCTAGATTAGCCAAATTTAAGAAATGTGCAGAGTTGGCAAAGGTGGAAAGTAAAGCATTCTTGTCATTGGATGTTTGTCCTAGATGAAATTATACATACCTTATGTTGAATGCTGCATCAACATATGAGCATGTCTTTGAAAGGTATGGTGAAGAAGACCCATACTATCTCTTGGAGTTAAGTGGTAAAAAGGGTCCAGGAGTCCCTGAAAGTGTTGATTGGGAGAATGCAAAGAAGATGATAGAGTTTCTTGGTCACTTCTATAAGCTGACCCTTCGTGTTTCAGCCACCCAACATGTGACATCTAACAACTTATTTCATGAGATTGGTGATGTTCTGCTTTTGATGTGAGACTGGTGTCATAGTGACAACAATATGCGCAAGGAAATGGGTCAAAGGACGCTTGAAAAGTATTACAAGTATTGGGGAGACAAGGAGAAGTTAAACATGCTGATATTTATTGCCGTTGCACTCGATCCAAGGTATAAGCTTTCTAGTTACATAGATATAGCTACTTTGGAGATGTTTGGTTGTCTTTGAAAGGTATGGTGAAGAAGACCCGTACTTTATCTTAAAGTTAAGTGATGAAAAGGGTCCAGGAGTCCCTCAAAGTGTTGATTGGGAGAATGCAAAGAAGATGATAGAGTTTATTGGTCACTTCTATAAGCTGACCCTTCATGTTTCAGCCACCCAACATGTGACATCTAACAACTTATTTCATGAGATTGGTGTGTTCTGCTTTTAATAAGAGACTGGTGTCATAGTGACGACAATATGCGCAAGAAAATGGGTCAAAGGATACTTGAAAAGTATTATAAGTATTTGGGAGACAAGGAGAAGTTGAACATGCTGATATTTATTGCCGTTGCACTCGATCCAAGGTATAAGCTTTCTAGTTACATAGATATAGCTACTTTGGAGATGTTTGGTGAGCAACAAGGTAAAGAAGTTTGTACATTGATCAATGACACTCTTCAGTATTTGTTTGATGAGTATAGAAGCCTATATGGTCCAAGGGACAAGTCAACCCAACCTAGTAATGCAGAAGCTAACTTGTCAAAAATAACTCTAGGCTGATGAAGTCTTTAATTGCTGCAAAGATGAGAATGACAACTGGTGGCATTGGCACTAGCAAGTCTGAACTTGAAAAATACCTTGGGGAAGACAATGAAGAGAACAACAAGGATTCTGATATTCTTGGTTGGTGGAAGTGCAACTCCCCTAGATTTCCCATATTATCTCAATTAACTCAAGATGTTTTAGCAGTTCCTATATCAACAGTGGCATCCGAACCAGCTTTCAGCACAGGTGGTCTTGTACTAGATGATTTTAGAAGCTCGCTAACACCTTCCATGGTCCAATCCCTAGTCTGTCCACAAGATTGGTTACGTCGTTCACTCCCTATTAATATAGAAGAAGACATTGCAGATTTGACCAAACTTGAGCAAGGTAATAAGCAAATCAATAGCTTACTTAAATGTTTATTTATATATGCATTTTCAACAATGAATAATGATTGTTGCTATTTTCTACTTCAATTCCATTTCAGCTTTATATACAAAAGTTGCAGAGATATCTTCCAAGAACACATAGTACACTACTTCAACAAACGACAAGCCTCCTCAAACAACCAAAAACATGCTGCGTCTAGCAACATGCTTGCTGGATCCAGCAACAAACCTGGTGCTAAATAGGTTACTATATGGATTTTTGTTGTTTTGATGACTTTTGTGCTTCGCTAAGCCCATCCAAGTCTAATTAATTGTTGTTTGCTTGTTTTGTAAGGGTGATGCAGTGAGCCAGTGTCCAGTGATGCTAGCTTGGGCACCTCAGACTCGGAGGATATCTTGTCCAGTGATCCTAGTTTCCTACCATTTATATTTGTTACTGTCATGAACTTGTTTAATTCTGGATGAACTCTTAGAATCCTGTGAAGTTGTGATGTCTACCGTGTGTCTATCTGAATTCTGAATGGCCATTTATCTGTGTATCACTTTTTATTTGAATATTTGTATGATTGTAGTACTGTGTTGTTATGTTGTATCAATATTGCTATTCATGTGTGGCCATGTGGGCTTAATCTCTTGTTTATAACTTGTCAAGTGAAGTGACTATAGTACTGCCATGTATCAATATTGCAATTCTTCCTATTCATGTGTCACCATGCCATGTGAGAAATGGGTTTAGCCTATGTTTATATCTTGTCAGTCTTTGATACCGAATATACCGAACTACCGAACCGAACTAGTTCGCTTTTGGTTTTGCTTTTTCCAAGTAGAATTTCAGTAGCCTATTTCTGAAAACCTGAGTTTTTAAATACCGAGGAAATTGAACAGAATAAACCGAAGAAACCGAATGTCCACCCCTAGTAGGAGTACTGAAGACCAATAGAACGATTAGAATACATGCAAAAGTGTTCAACAACTAGATGCAACGACGACCTCTCGCAGGCTCACATCTCTCATGTGGATCATCAGTACTATGCTATGCTTATGCGCGTGCTAACATTCATGCCCACGACGAGCAGTGTACGTAATAAAAACTACATGCGTGTTCATCCTAGCATTCCTAGATTGCAAAGGAAAAGTCAGCAAGATCTGTATATCCCTGTAGCATGTAAGGCCCCAACCCCACGAATACTACGTACTGCTGCAGACACTGCAGGGAGTGGGCACGTTCTTACTTTGGACAAGTCGGTGCATGTACTTAAGCAACAACTCTGTATGCGTCACTGTGTAAAGGGAACAAAGGGAACATGTCTGCTTTTTGGATACAACTCCACATCGATTTCAACATTAATACAGGGAGCTACCAATGATATATAAATGGTAATATATCAATATCAAATACTACCAAGCATGTAATGGTTCTATATGAACTATCAATAATTCATTAATGGTATTAGTATATCAAATACCATGCCTGCATGTAATGATTCTATGATCTACTAGGATATAGGAGTATTTTTCTCTGAGAAAGCATATATATAGTGGGCTCTTACGCGACCATGATTATCATCCTGAGCAGATACAGAAATTCGGTAAGCAATGTGTATGTAAAATTAGACAAGAAGGCATTTGCAAATAAACTTTCACATCTTTAGGACATATATATAGCAGCGCTTGCAATATTCTAGGCCAAGATTTATGTCTGGACGACCGTCATTTTACTTCAACCAAAGTGTTGATTGATTGGGTTCCTGAAAGTTGTTTCCAGGGAAAAAAACTTGTTCAGCTAACGGCTACGTACTTGCATGCATGTCGGCAGGTACTTGTGTTTCATGCATGGCAGTTACGTATGCGTGACCATACCAAATGGTGCTTGTGTATTAGTGCCTGTAACTGGCAATTATACCAAAACGAAAGGGGACTGACCAGAAGGGCGGCAGACGCGAACGTACGGCCGGCACATGTGATGATGCATGCTCGCGGCTTTGCTCTCCTTTTGGAGACGCGCACCGCCGCCGCCGGCGGCGATCAACGCGACGGCGGCGCACGATCCTGGCAGTGTGGCCTTGGTACGGCTGCAAGCGCAACTCTGGTCGGCGCGGCGCGGTGGCTCGAGGGCTCGCCGCCATCGTCGCGTGTGGCCGTCGCGGTGGTCTCTCGGAGAAATAAGAAGAGAGAGTGAACCGAAGAACTCTACTGGAGAGAAAAGGCCGCTCAGTGTATATGCACATATGCCTTCTCAGTTCAACACTCGAGAACTGCCGCCCATACCGGCCGTGGTACCATACCATAGACCAGTCACAACGCTGCTTCAATTCAGCATATTCGGTGAGATGAGATCTATCAGCTGGCTAGCTAGCAGCTAGCTAACGTACTCCCTCCCTCAGCGCTCTACTGGTAGCTAGTAAACTACTGTGATATATGCTGTCACTGAATCGCTAGCTCGCTAGTTGTGCGCGCGCCTGTGTGACATGCCATGCCATACCGGCCGGCCGGCGCGCTGCGCATGTCCTCTTCCTCCTCACCTCAACATACTACGGGCGCCGGCCGCGCGCAGCCACGGGCCACGGCGACGCAACGCACGCACCGCCTCAATCACGCATGCATATATGACGCATATATGCAGTACGTATACGGCGCTCGTTTAATTACAAAGGCCGGCCTGGCTTCTCCTCCGCTAGCGCCGGCGACGTCGGCGCCGCCGAGCGTGATATATCTAGGGGAGCACGCGGATTCCCGTTCTTCTCTCGATCTCTCCCCGCCCGTACGTACGTGAGAGGATCGATCGAGCTTCCATGCATGTACTACTCGTACTACAGGGGTTGTTTCATCTTTCGTAATGTTTAATTCTTGACTGATAATTAATTAATCATGTCTCGTACTCTCGTGTCCATCTCAAAGTAGTTTGTTAGTATTAGGGATCGAAGTACCCAGATCATCCGTTATGAGTATTTGTTTAGGAGTCCCCGGTACGTCGCAAAGTGTAGCACGATCGAGTCGATCAAATTTTGTTTTTTTCAGAGTCCTTGTGTTAGATTTTTTTTTTTTTGCCGTGTAAATTTTGCTACCAACTCCTAGATGGAAGGGGCTAGGTCAGAAAACGGTGCATGCATGCATCATGGATGAAGCACCACCAAAACCTTCTTTTGTCGCTGAGCTCCGTAGATAAAATTGTAAAATGAAGGGTACATGTGTTAAGTTTGACCTTTCGATAAATCATCAGAGTGAATACATCATACAATATATAACCGAGATAGGATAACCAATCCAGCAGGTCATAATAGCAAATTACAATAATGTTTGTGCAATCATGGGGATTACGTGTGCGGCATATTACGGTATCCAGCATCCAGCATTTCTAAATTCTAACACTCCCCGCAGTCATAACGACATCCAAATATCATTTGTACTGGTAGAAGCAAGAAGCAAAGAAACAAACTAGCACTTCCCTGTAAGTCGGAATGGTAGCAGGACGAATGTTCAGTCTGGACCGAAACTCGGTGAAAACCAAAGTAGGCAGCCCCTTGGCGAAGATGTCAGCAAACTGCGACGAATTCTTTAGGACATTCTTTAGGCAAATAATTTCATGGTGGATTGAGATGAGTAACACAGAAGCACACATCATTTTTATACCTTAGTTTAGGCCTCCCATGTGAGGTTATCACAATCCAACATTCAACGCTTCATTCGTCCAGCTAGAAATTACATGGGAAATTATATGGGATCACTACCCGTGCCAACAATTAGCTAACCCCTACTATCCCCCTTTTTTTCCTCTCTGAAGTGTGCCCCCTAAGCCCGTCTTATAATGTCCAGCGTGAAGAGAGGGACCGAGGTTCCTTCTCATGGAAAGCACCGCTTGCGGATAGCTATCCAACTCAGTTTCTAACAATGCTGTTTCATCCCTTTGGCGTCGGTATGCCTTGGTCAAAGGGGAAACATACTAATTAGGCCTCCCTCTGATCGTCTTGCACATCTCCTTTTGCTTAGCCCTGCTTAGGTCCATGATAGAAAGTGATAAGTGGAATTAGTCCATCGGTCGCAATGGTTTGAATTGTTGATACTCTTATGTTAAATGTTGTTACGGATTCATGAATATGTTTGGATGATATGGAAGTGTTGTTGTGAGCTAAGTTAGACTTGATAGGGTAATAGGGCGGTGATGAGCCGAAATCCTGGAGATGAAGCCCCATTTGGGTCAATTAAGGACCAACCTTTTGGTACCTTCTCTCAAGTAACTATACGTGAGACCACACACATGAAATGGGGCACACTTGACCTAATTTAAATACATGCTGGGAATCATTGGAGCACAAGCGGCCCAGGTGGGTTGCGGTTACCTGTTGGAATTCCACCATAGAGGGTCATGGGACTTTCCTGCCATGGACTCTCCCATCCACGTAGCTGGAGCTGTGCGGCAGTGTGTAATCTGAGTGGCCCAATGGCCTAGCATGTATCTTTGAAGGTTCTATTATGAACTTTCAAACGGGTACCGATGGTATCTCATGACAGACATGTCATAGTGGGATGTTTATTTCGTATCGGTAAAGTCGTATATTTCTGCAGAGTCTAAACTATTCGGGTAGTCGCGACCATGGTTACGAACAAAACATGAGTTGTCAAGCTGCCATTTGTTAGCAGTGGGTTGATTTAAGTATGATGGAATGGTTATGGTTTACTTCCGAGCACAGAGTTACTCGCGGTGTTGACAAAGGAGCAGACAACCCTCTTTAGGAGGTCTGAAATTTTGTGTTGGTAAACTCTGAAATTTATTGGTTTTGATTAGAATTTGACGATGCTTATGATAGTATTACATTTCTGAAATGTTTACTCAAATGTAATTTCAATTTATATGTCTATGTCATTGTAATTTTTTTTTTTGCTAAAAATAAACCTTTAGCTATCCATTGTTGATAGTCATTCATGTTGATGCTATATAATCATCTATTGTGCAAGTACCTTTTGTACTCAACCCGATCATCGTTGTTTCAGGTGTAGAGTTTTTGTCCGGTTATTAAAACCAAGCTGATTACAATAACGCTAGAGGTCAATGCATTGTTCTTGCTTCCACCAAGGGTTTGGGAGCATACCAGCAGGCTGGCTCTTTGATACACCTATTTTAATTTCATTGTTATTTGTTTTACTCTGATGTCGTTCCGCTACAGTCTGACGTACTTACGTTTGTGTGATAGTTCTTGATCTTGGGAGCTACAATAGGTCTCATGTATGGGTACCTCGGTTTGCCTTCTTTTCAATGGAGGGTATATTTGTTGCCCATGATCTAGTTGAGCATTAGCATGTGAGATACGCTTGGTTGTTGCCTATATTAATTTTAAACTAGTGGACAGCGAGGATGTTGATTTTTTCCATTATTCTAAATGCAAGTCTAAGAGGTCGCTTACGCGAGCCATGCGTTGGGAAGAAAAAAAACATTCCTAAAAGAAAGATTGAAAGGATCTTATGGCCTAGAATGGATGAATAGACCAATTTTAAATTTTAGGTTCAAATGGAATTAGTTAAGGTTAAAAACTTCATAGCTCGAAATCAACTAGGATAAGCACGAAGCATAATCTAGAAGCTGAAAGGATAGAAACTAAAACAGAGTTTAAATGGAGAAGAAAGGACAGCGGGAAAAAAGATGGCTCAATCGAGTTTTTTTCTTGAGGTCTCTAGAGGTCGGTGCCTCATCCTACTCCTTGTTGAAGCCCTTCCTTCTTAAAAGTCGTGCTTCAACTCGAGCTAGTCGCAATAGCCTGAGTGCTCCACTTAAGGTGGCTCTTTACCACTTTGATGAGGAGAGTCTCAAACCTTTCACAACACCGGTTGTCTTTCACAAGCTCCTCCATGTAAGGTAAACTCGATACCATACCAAGTTATTTGGAAATACTGAAATTTCAAAAGTAACAAGCCCCAAGCTATCTTACACGCTTGGATCACTGGCTCTCACACCAACTATATATCATGTTTGGACCACCAATATAGAACTCTTGAGCAAAGTTATGACTTTCATCGTGTCCCAAGGTTCTGCTTTGCTGTGTTTACTAGACTAGTACAGTGCCCGTGCTCTGCCATGGACCATAAAGGGATGAAAGGAAAATATAATATTAAACAACATATGGAATTACGAAGGGTGATTTATGAGGTGGGAGGTGCTAACTTAGATAGCCATCATGTGATCCTATAAATTTCAACAACATTTCATCATAAGAGCTTACTTCCACAAGCAGACGATCCAATAAATTTCAGGTTCCACAAGCAGACGATCCAATAAATTTCAGCAACATTTCATTATATGTATAAGCAATTCTTTCCATCTCTCGTTTATCAGCTTAAATTGAGCATCATCCTTTTCTAGTTCAATGAAAAGGACACATAGTTAATGTCTATATTTTACTTCGTATAATAGTAGAGATAGAGATAGTAACCACCGAGTATTGCTGAAAATTGAACTGACCTAAAACTGTAATTCAGCCATCACTAACATATTCTCTGCATCAAATAAAATGCAGATGCTTGTATTTCAGAAATAAAATGCAGATACTCATATTTCAGAAACAGTTAGGAACAAGCATCAGCTGAGCAAACTGCATTGAAACATGGGGTAAGCAACTAGGGCTACATGATGCACACAATTAGCTGGACATGACTATTTCAGAGAGTAGTGAGAGAATGAAGTAGTGATGTGTTTGTCACTTTGTCGTCTATAATTTATTAGCATGATAAAACCGAACCCTTCTAGTATAAAGTAGTGAGATAATGTCTCATTTTGATGTGCAACAACTTGTTTCTAGTATGCCAATTTAGCTATGACTATGAAGCTCATCTCTGAAATCTTAAATGTAATGCTTCAATTCTAGACAATCTGAATGGAATGCTACAATTCAACCATTTTACATTATGAAATCTGAATGCAATCTGAAATGTGAAATATGAATGCAATGTTCCAATTTAGCCATATTAGAACTACAATCTGAAAATTGAATGCAATGCTCCAATTCAGCCATTCTACAAGTACACAATCTGAAATTTGGATACAATCTGAAATCTGAACTACATTGTCTCAACCTGTACAAAATTCTAAAGCTATCACTTGCAAACATAGAGAATTCTGCTATCACAACACACAAAACAGAGAATCCTGGAGCACTTGCAAACATGGAGAATTTCTTAAGTTATCACTTGCAAACATGGAGAATTTCTAAAGTTATCACTTGCAAACATTTTCAGTTAATAACACTAATCTTCACATTATTTGAATCCATCCCTCATCGTCCATGGAAACCTAGAGCATTACTGAGAGTCGTCCTTGCCTTCCAAGAGCCACGCCGCACATGCTAAGAGCTGCAAAACCGAATTGATAGGGCGTACCAGTTTGGGAATGGTGTGCCCTGAAATGACACCAAAAAAATCGATGGAATCCAAATCAAGCAATTTGTAAACGTACATTAGGGCAAAGCATGCCATTGGATACACAATAAAGACATTCCAACAGTGCTAATAGCACTGAACCTCAATGAGCCTAAAACAAATAAAAATCAAAAGACTTTTCATTTGCGAAAGGTGAAACATGGCAACTGAACATAGCTCTTCAAGGTGAAACAGGTATGCTTATTATTTTGAAGGAACAAACCATCCTAAGGCCCTACTGCTTCTGACCTTCTGTTAGTACTTAGTACAACCTGATTCCCTACCCTATCAAATCCTATTTGAACATTCATAAGAAACCATTTCATTTGAACATAAAAGCCAATGCAAGGTTGATAAATAAATACATTACAGAGACCATTGTAGTTGCTAATTCTTTTTATCAATGTAAAATCATAAACTTTACTATTTTTGTTTTTAAAAGGGATGTAAAATCCTGAATTGTTCCCGCTGTAAAAACTTGGAACTCACAAATTGGTCTGAAGAAGAGACACATGGATCTGTAGTAAAAATAGAACATTGACACCTATTTTACAAAAGTCAGAAAAAGTGTTCTCATTATGCATCTTAAACTAATGTGGATGAGTAGTAGTACATAGACCAATAAAGAACATTGTATCCTGTCATATCTCTGCCCTAGGGAGCATTGAGCTAAACAGTGATTTTTCTATCATGAGATTGACAAGTGAATCCAATATAAGATTTATAGCATATATACCCATTGGTAAGTTGAGTCCAGTATGCTATTTCTACTTCTAGGCCACAGACAACAAAGGACTTGAGATTCATTGAGGCAAGAAAATCGATTGTAACAGAGGAAGGATGCCCGCTCACCTGGTCCTGATGAAGATGTCGTCATGGAACAGCTGATGATGATGCTCCTTCCTCAAGTTGGCTTGGTGGCGCATGGGGCACCCAAATTTTCTGAACAGCTCCTCATATCTAGTAGTCATCTTCTTCCATGATGCATGATGCTACTCCTAAAGCAAGCATGCATTAAAGGACAGTGATATAAACCTTTTAAATGTGGCTACGAAATTTAAATTCTCTACTATTTTGGTCAAACAAAAACCTGTAGTAGTGAGATAAGAGAAGAGGTGCGCCGAGAGCAAACACAACAACAACTTTGTCTAGCCAGCACCCCAATGAGCAGAACAAATTGGTCTGAAGAAAGAAGAGACACATGGATCTGTAGTAAAAATAGAACATTGACACCTGTTTTACAAAAGTCAAAAAAAGTGTTCTCATTATGCATCTTAAACTAATGTGGATGAGTAGTAGTAAATAGACCAATAAAGAACATTGTATCCTGTCATTTCTCTGCCCTAGGGAGCATTGAGCTAAACAGTGATTTTTCTATCATGCTATTTCTACTTCTAGGCCACAGACATGCCCGTGCCTTGTCACGGAACTTTAAAGGAAAGAAAGGAAAACAAAAATCGGGTGATTATAAGGTTATAAGGCAAGACATCACAACTTAGAGCTATTTGTCATGACATCCTTGCATTGCATGCCATCAGCTATTCCAAATCATCTCTACTTCAAAGGAGTTGATTCACCGGCAAGAATAAAAGCAAATCAAGACTTTCTTCAAAAAAAAAAAATCAAGACTGGATAGGTCAATTTTGAGGTGTATACGTCTACCAAAGAAAAAGAAATATGCACAATTGCAAATGTTGTGTTAATAACTCACATTTATCAGCTCAACTATAATTACATAGGTTAATTCTTTGCTACGGTATAATGCATTGCACAAATGAACATAAAGATTGTACCTGTCTGGTTAGCACTAACTCTACTTTGCCAAGTTGCTATTATACGCTCGTTCATCATCAGTCCCTTGCATTATCTAAGTACATTATGAGATTCTTACAGGTAAGATGTATACGAATTACAAGGATAAGTTTTAACAAAAAAAATGGCATTTGCCATGTGGTTATATTGACTTTTTCCATGAGGTTCTTGCATGCTACAAATAAAATTACTCTGTATGCATGTACGTCAAATGTGTACTAACCAGAAAAGGGTTGCAACAATACCTCTGCACTGCAAATATAAATATATAAAGAAATTGCAAATAATTTCAGTTGAGAAATATCGTATGTGCAGTTATAACATATTTCCAATTTTCAATTACATCTGCCTTCATCTTTATATTCTTAAAAAACATCTAGGTTTCATATATAAGTTCAAATAATTAGACAATATAAGACACGGTTCTTCTCTCTTGTCAAACCAATTGTTTGGCATGTGATGCAATGTAACCCAAAAATTTAACAGATAACATGAAATGTTGATTTCACCTTTGTGGTGATTCAATAATGCTAATTATGCTTATAAGTTAAATGTGTACATGGACAAGCAAAGTATGAGTTAAATGCTTAGAGGTAATTTGGTACCAAAAAATGATAAAAAAAGTGTGAAAACGAAGAATATATTGGAAGCTATAATTATATGACAGTCATCTCACTGGCTGGATCAATTAGATTATTTATGCTTGTAAAGCTGAACTCAGTTCAGATTGGCTTGCTCTTTTTTTTGTTTATCAATTTGATTTGAAACCCTACATTCACATGGGCTTTAGTGGTATCTTGATACAATTATCTAAGCCTTGTTGGCTTTAGTGGTATCTTGATTCAATTATCTATGCCTTGTTCCCTAGTTAAAGACATGGTTAAACGACAACGGGGCTTTTCATAATTTGTTTTACCAAAAATGATAGTTTCCTATTAGCAACACAACAGAGGTTGTTCTAATGTGTAGTACAATAGTGTGTTCGCCACATTGATTCAATGAGTAATATAGTGCCTTTAACCTAGTCAGATTGTAACTGAACATCTACAGCAGTAACCGTTGTACAAATCAAAATACACATCTCACCTTCATAAATTGTAGCCATCATCCATTGATTTTTCTTATGAGTAAAAAATGAAAAAGCAACTCATATGTCTGCACATTGTCCAATCCAATAGTTGTAGCAGTCAGGTCACTGCCACCTTGACCTAAAGTAGTAACGGCGCCTGATTTCCAGCCCTGCAAATGATGGCAGTTGCAATAAATTGATAAATCTCTGAAAATGAAAAGCTCATTCATTGATGAGAATACCTTTCCAAGGAATCTAGTAACAATGGGTATTGCTGGATCCCGAATCCAGTCTCCATGTAGTCTCTTTGCAACAGCAGGATAAGTTGCTTCCAGGATATCTGTATACCAAAATCATCTGTTGTTATGAAACCAATATCAAATGCGTCGTACTACACAAAAGTATTGGCAAAAGACAATTTCAAATCATTATATAAGTGTGGCTGAATTAGAGGCAACTTTTATGGCTACAATGCCAAATTGAGACATTTGGGATGAGGAAGCACATATTTAAAAACAAATGAATGCCCAATGTCAAGTTTGCAAGACAATCTTCCATAGACCATAGTAGATAAACCATGATATGCTATTGCAAATTAAAGCAGGTTAATGTACTTATAACATGTGAAGCATTCTGGTTCACTGAAAAAACCAAGAACATATCAAGAATTACCTGACAGCGCTTTGATGCTGATTTTGTTTAAATAAGCTGCAAAAATCCGTGTGCACATGCATTCTCCAAATGTAACAATGTAGTCAGTGGTTTGAAGTGTCAGTTCTTTTATCATGGCAATACATTTAAGAGCTGCTCCGGTTCATCAAAGATAGCTATGGATTTACATTGAGAGGAAACAATTAGCTAATATGATTTTCTTATAAACAACTCCATCTAGTCACAAAGTCTTGCCACCATCGAAGGTGTGATTATTCAAACATGACGACAATATATCCCCTTCCCTAGAAATTAACACCGCAAACATTCACAGCAATCACGGTCTCGGCCAGGATACTGATCTGCTTAGTTGGTACTCAACAGCTACCCACAAGCATCGCAACCATCTCTTCATTTTTTTTGAAACGAAAAATCACCCTGGCATTTTAGGTAAATACAACTGCGTGCACCAAGCTTTTATCTTTCATGATGGGTTTAAAAATAAAAGCTAAGACAAACAAAAAAAAAAGACGAGTGAACCCTAAGCGAGATAGTGAACTCTTGGGGGATGAGGGGATACTCACCGAGATCAGAGTGTTGAGGCATGTTGCGGAGCCTGTTTGCCTTCCTCATGTATGAAATCACCCCCAAACCCAGTATTGGTTGCCATCACGGCCACCTGCATCAGCTCAAATTCAGAACAAAATCGAAGCAAAAGCCCCTCAATTCGTTCCCCAAATTGACCAAACTGCGGTACAAAATCCCCACTGCATAAACCAACTGGAACCCTAGTTTGCCCGACAATGTGAATCTCGATCCAAACCTACAAGATCTATCAAAATCCCGCAAAAACCATCATTCCCCCGCCCCTGCATTCCTATGCAGAGCCCGGAGACAGATGAGTTACCTTGACCCAACGGTGGAGCTTTGCATGTCCTCGTGGACCGGGGCGGCGCGGGAGCCGGGGAGGACGCCGGAGCTGTGCGGGCGCGGGCGTGAAGGAGTGATGGCCAGGACCGGGGCGGCGCGTGCGCGGCGGAGGGCGCCTGGTCGGCGCGGGCGCGGCAGAGGACGCCGGGGCGGCGCGGGCGCGAAGGAGTGAGCAGAGGCGGCGGCGGCACAAGCTCGGGAGAGGGGGAGACGGCGTGGTTGGGGGAGAAAGAGGAGAGGTGGCGCGGGTGAGGGAGAGCAGGGGCGGCTGCGTGGTTGAGGAGATGGAGGGGGAGGCGGCGAACGAGGGAGAGGGAGGGGGACGGTAGCGCGAGCGAGCTTGGGAGAGGGAGAGAGGCGGCGGCGTGGTAGGAGCAGGGCGATTAGGGTTTACACGTTCGGGGCAAGCGTGGGAACAGATACAACAGAGTAGATGACACTGGATGGTCCGAATTGTACGTTGGCAGTACCACCAAGACCATAAAATGCTTTAAGATAGTAGAGATAAGAGACTTTGTGGTGACATGTATGTCAAAAACAACTATGCGGTGATATGCAAGTGATTTTCCCGTATTTTGGACCATGCAATTAAAACATAAGATCTTGGCACGGATCCTGATGAACAATTCAAACACGAAAAACATTCGTAATGGCGGTGCGACGGTGCCAGCGCATAGCCTTCCTTTCCTGGCCGGTGACGTGAGGCGGTGAGACGACCGATGACTCGGAGCTCAGTCACCTGGACATCAACGGCTCAGATTCCGCCTCTCCTCTCCCACCCCCCATCCGGTACGCCCACGTGCCCCGAGCTTTGACCCTTCCTCAATCCTCACCAACCCCGACACGCAACCCCCTCAACCCAGCCCAATGACATGTCGGCCCGACACGCCTCCTCCCAGCCGCACCCCTCCAGACCGCCGTAATCCCACCCACACGTCGCAGCACACCCTATCAATAACTGACACAAGGAGCCCGCACTCTCTGGGCCCATCCTGCCAGTGAGCTTACATGAAACCCTCACGGTGCACGGTGCATCGCAGGGAGCGAAGCGCGGCACGTACGAGGGCGGGTCAAGTCGGGAAGCTCGACACGGTGAGAGCCACAGCTTCGCCTGTCAGCATGACATCCGGGCCCAGGAGGCCTGGATGCTTGCTGGCCCACAGGTCAGTGTATCCAGTGGGAGGCGGGTTGGGGAGGGAGGGCAATATTGCTGGCTACCAAATTCGAGACCGACCCCTCGCAATTCTCCCTTGCCCTCTTGTGATTTGGGAGGGTGCCGCTGCTTCCTCCTCTCCCTCTCCCCCCTCTCCTCTCTCCTCCTCTGCCAGAGAGAGAGAGAGAGAGAGAGAGGCGAGAGCTAACAGCAGCAGCAGCCCGCGCAGCATCGTTCCGGTAAGTTTCGGAGGCCCCCGCTCTGTGGAAATGGAATTCGATTCGCCGATTCGGCGTGGCTTGGTCGGGGATGAGAGGTGATGCAGCAACCAGTAGTAGTAGCAGTAGTAGTAGCTGCTCTGCTCGATTCGTTAGAATTCGTTTGGGTTTGGCGTGTCGCGGGGTCTTCTCGTGGATTCCGTGGGGGATTCGCTTGTCCTGGCTTAGGGGGTTTGGGTTTTGGTGGAATTTGTTTTTGAAAATTTTTGGTGAATTTTTAAGTTTGGGACGGCGATTCACTTGGGAATTGAAGGGTTTAGTAGTTAGTACTTCGGGAGCTTGGTGGATTGTTAATTATTACGGTTGCGATGCTTGTTTCCCTCCTTGTTCGGTTCAAATTTGGGGTTTCTGATTTTCTTCGTCAGGTTGAACTCGAGTTACCTTCTCTTCCCTTTTTTTGTTGGATTTTTTTTCCCGAAATCTTTCTTTTCTCCACAGGGTGCGTCTAATTTTGAGCTGAATTTTTCGGTCGACTCGAGACTATGCTTTCTAGTGAGTGTTTCGCGGGAGTAATTTCTGTGTTTGTTTGCTGAAATTTCCGTTTTTAAAATTGAAAAACTTCCTTTTGGTAGTCGATTATGGTAATTTATTGGAGATACTCCCGTTTGTGTGATTACTTATTCGTCCAACCTAGGGTTTGGGTTCGTGTTGGTGTTACGCGGTCTAACCTCGCTCTTAGGAATTTCTTGCATGGAGCTTAGGTATTTGATGCCTTTTTCTTGCTCTTACAGAGGGTTTTGCTACTGATCCAGATGCTATCTATTTTCTGTTGTACTTCGCTAGCAACACTAATGACCCTGTATTGAAATCTTCTAGCCTAGCTTGTTTCCCATGAGAAATTTTCAGCATCCTTTGAGGCTTTGAGCGTTGCACGGAAGAAAGTAAATACTTAAATTATGTCTGGTATGTCTAGGTTTTTGTGATTGGCTGATTGCTTGTGAGGTTAAAAAAATAAACCCTACTAAAATCGCGCCCATCTTACGGTTGCTCCTGCTTTGCTGGTAATAAAGATGCTGCTTTTGCGTGAGCAGAAGAGCACTTGCAGAAACGTGATTTAAGAGCGGAATCTGTCAGAGAAGGCAAAGCATTTGCTCAAAGGCAGGATTATTGAGGCATAGGTTATGGTTATATATATTCCTTAACGAGTTTGACACACGTTCATTTGTTCAGAACTGGCTCCAGCAGTGTCGCACGACGTTAAGATCGAAACTTGTGGGAATATTCATGATGTTAGTGAACTGCGATACAGTATGTTTGTATTGGTTGCAGTTTCCTTGAGTTACACTGGACGTGTAGGGTATTTTACTCATGTTTGTTTGCACAGTAATTTCTGGAATTACTGTCTTTATGAGCTTGGGCTTAGGAGGATACGCAAGGATAAGTGGATGTGGCAAAGAGTTCATGAGTAGCAAACTAAGCATGGTTGCTTTACTTCCATATGAACCCTCTGACCTTCATGTAAATACCCTGAAATACCGTGTAGTGACACAGCAATATATGTGTGCTTACACTTCATGTTGGACAACCATTTCATCGATCCTTGGGTCAGAATTGTGCTCCCTGACCCTGATGAATCTGATACTATTGCTGTCCATGCAATAGGTTGGAAAAACCCAAATTTTACTTTGAAGTAATGTCAACCGTGCATTCCACACGTTTGTTGTTACTAAAGTGGTCTATGGGCTCGGATATGTGATGGTAAATTTTGCCATTTTTTTGCAAACTTACTAGTTACTGCTGGTTTAGGGTTGTGTTTACAGAGTAATATACCAATTCAGTGGCCCATGTTTGTTGTACTGAATAGGATAGATAAAATATCGATTTATATAGAAAGCACTTTTAGATCTTACCTTGTTTGCATCTACCAAGCAGTTCGGTTCCCTTGTATATTTTGCATGCTGAGTCTCATGTTCCCTTTCAAAGGCCGCATTAACTTTTGTGGTGAATGTCCAGGTAGTTTTGATACTCTGAATTACAACACTAACCAAGATGCCAGCACTGAGGATGAAAAGGAAATTTACTGATGATGGTTTTGGGAATGAGTTTGACACTGAATCCATGAAATCTATGAAAGTATCACATTTTCTAGTTGGGGAGTTAGAGCAGTCAGCTGTGGTGAATTTATCTCATAAAGATCCTCGGGATGGTAAGTGACTGCATGGATGCTCCCTCAAGAAAAGAGATAACTGCATGTCAAATGTGCTAGCCCTTGCTTTCTAGAAATAACATGAATTTTCACAGGTTCCAAATCAAAATTCCTTTAAATTAGGTTGTTAAATCTGTGGTTCTCTTTTATGCTTGCTGAATGGGTTCCCTTGAAAGGGTCCATTGCTTAGTTTTTTTATGCTTGATGAATGTGCATTGACTGCAAACTATGTTTCGTCTTTAATGGTAATTTTCATAAGCTATTTTGATGCACAATACATAGGTAGAGAGTATCTCAAGAAAGTTTGGTAATAAGTTGTTTTACCTTTGATAAGTTAGTTCTACACGCACTATTCATTAACAAAGCAGGATAATATGTTTACTTCATGCACTTCTAGTTATTTAAGGTTAGCGAACGTATGTATTTATAGATTGACTGCTTGTTTTTTGACAGAGCCTGATCTGACAACTCAGCTAGCTGGCCAGGATATTAGCATCATGGAAGCTTCTGCCTTGCATGATGTGCTTGGAGGAACATCTATTGCTCTGCTCCAGGTGATGCAGCTTTGACTGATCTTCTATATCAAATTATCAATTGGCAAAAGATCACATTCCTTGCTCGGCTAGCAAGTAGCAATCCTCCCTTGTAATAATGCCAATTGGGACTGATGAGTGTTCGGATAGTTGGATGATTTTTTAATTCTAGCATTCATTATTGATGCTTATGCTGTCACCCTGTTGAATCTTTTCTTCGTTTTGCTTGTAGATATGTTTCGATGATTGTTTTCTTCTTCCGCAATAAGTTCTCAGTGTTGATTTCCCAGTGAAAAGGGTGCAATAACTCATTACCAACTTTTGGTGATTGTGATATAACTTGCGTAATTTCCTGCTGCATATTTCCATTTCACCTTTCACCTCAACTTCAAAAATTAAATGATTGACAACCTTTAATTTTGTTAAGATTAAGAAGGTGTCGCCTTTGTTTGGGATAATGTAGGTGCTAGCAACCGTGGATATTATGCAATTAATTGCTTCCTGCTGTTGTTTTCACCTTTTGACTTGTACTTAAAAAATCTAAATGGTTAACAGCCTTGAATATTTTTTGTGAAAGATGGAAAGCATCAGCTTTGATTGGTTTTGTTGTATTATGATCTAAGTTATCTTTTGAATGTCAGGCAATACATTGCATTGCTGTTTTTTTTTGTGTCCCCTCCACTACTGATTTCCTTTTGAAATCTCAGTGCTGAAAATCGACATAATATCTCTGTTTTTTATGTTCCCTCTGCTGCTGATTTCCTTTTGAAGCCTCAGCGCCCAAAATCAACGTAATATCTCACTGCGTAAATTGTAATATTAATTTGCAGGATTTAATATCAGAAGGGAGAGTTTCACCAAATTTGGATGCTGATTTCTCATCTAATTGTGAAGACAGCAAACCTCAGTTAGATGCAGTAGATTATGTTGACAAAGGTATGAAGTAACCCTTTCCTATCCAATAATTGTATGTATGCTGGCATTGAATATCAGAATACTAGAATAGTGCTAGGTTATGCCACTGGAAAATGTAATTCTAATTGCAATTGATGCAGAACATCAAATGTGCCAACTCCTTTTTTATTTTAGGTTTTCTCAACATTATATCGTGTAACAAAGCTAGGAAGCTTGTCTTGTATTGAGACCAAGTTGTTGTATGCACATTTTCTACACCTTAAACCCTGATAAGCAAGATTTACTTTGCCGTCATGTCAGAGGAGAGAAAGTTGTTCTCAAAGGAGAGAAACAAGCGAGCATGGTGTGTTGACTTGGTGTTGACTCAAACTAAACTTGAATGATATTTACTTTCCCACATGAACCCCATGTAAATAGTATACGAGTATAATGTATTATATCATTAAGAGCTTCTGATGCAATTTATCATTTATTTATTTATTTCGAAAGGAACTCATTAATTATTGATGTGGTAATTGCCTAACTGGGTAGTGAGTCAGTGACCGGTATGTTTAATGTGAATGATATTTCCCTATTTTCTTTCCCAATTGAACCTCTTTTAAATAGTTTTTCATTGGGTAAATGTAGAGAATTAATGTCACAATTATTTTTAATTTATCTTTTATCTTTGTAAAAGATACATTTGTTAGTTAATAGCTAGGTTTAATACGTTCATATTCATTATTTTATTTATATTTTTGTATTGCAGTCTTTGCAGATGAAGATACAAATTATGAAGCATATAATCTCCGTGCAGTCAATGATCATGATGAGAGCTGGGGTTCAAATCAGGGTTGCAGCCTATTAGACATCTGCAATCCTGATGATGCCTGCCCTTTCTTATTTGATGCTCCAACTGATCTCCTGGCTAGTTACACTGCATCATGTGATGAATTTGTACCCATTGATGCATTAATAAACATGATTGGAAGATATGGAGTATTCCCACCTACTGAGAGCACTTCCGAGGCCAGTATTGATAATCAGCCATCCTCATCTGTGGGGGATATGTGCTTTACCTCTGAGGGGGATATATGCTTTAGTAACTCTGAGGTGTTAGAGTGGCTTAATCCACATCTGGCCGAGGAGGATTTGCCTAATCTTATGGATGTTACTGAGTTGAGGTCTAATGCTGCTAGTGTATGTAAAGAGCAAGGGACCACGAAGGTCACTCTTGTACTTGATTTGGATGGTACGTTGCTAGCATTCTAAGAGTTAAATGAGATTTTTGTTGGTTGCCCTTGACAATAACATGTTGTTTCTCCTTACTGTGCAGAAACCCTTGTTCATTCAACTATGGAGCACTGTGGTGATGCTGATTTTACTTTTCCAGTGTTCTTTGATATGAAAGAACATGTGGTATATGTGAGAAAAAGACCACATCTCCACATGTTCCTCCAAAAGATTGCCGAGATGTTTGAGATTGTTATATTCACAGCCAGTCAAAGTGTTTATGCAGATCAACTGCTTGACATGCTGGATCCAGAGAAAAAATTGTTTTCCAAGCGTTTTTTCCGCGAGTCGTGTGTATTTACAGACAGTGGCTACACAAAAGATCTGACTGTTGTTGGAGTCAACCTTGCAAAGGTTGCCATAATCGACAATACTCCCCAGGTAAATTGCTGTCCTGCATTAATTAATCCAGCATTTCATTATCAATATATTTGCAACTACCGGGAATTGAGTTTAACTGGTGTCTTTAAAAGTGCCCTTAACCACTAACCTACATCTCTATTTGAAAACTTCTGTTGTGTGCTATGAGAATACCACATATCCTTTTCATGTGTTTCTTGAAAGTCAATTGTGAATATTGGTTACTTGCATCTCTCGTCTTTGAAAGATTCCTCCGTCTAAATACTTCCCTTGTTTCTCATTCAGGTTTTTCAGTTTCAAGTGAATAATGGCATACCCATAGAGAGTTGGTTCAACGACCCCTTGGACGAGGCGTTACCTCAACTGATCCCTTTCCTGGAGACTCTTGCTGTTGCGGATGATGTTCGGCCCATCATTGCCAAGAAGTTTGGCAACAAAACGGATAATTGCTGAGGTTTTCCTACAAGATTTAGGATTAGTCTATTGTTTACTCACATAGACGAACAATAACTCACGTGACATGTTAACTGGACTAGTTGACACCTTTTCTTTTTTAAGTTTTACAGCGAGTTGGTTTGATAGGATTAAGAATTTTGATACTAGAGTTTTTTTTCTTCTTGTGAATTGTACATATCCTCAACTCTGTTCAATTTTGTACATAGAATGCTGTTCGAAATGGAACTGATTAGCGTAGCGTTGATGCCGTTATGGCATGTCACCGCGGTGTACCATTTGTCCACATGTCCTGTTTATTTCGTGGCGTGGCACAATTCACACGTTTTGTGTTGAGAAACTCCGCCCTGGGCTGCTGCCGGCCTTGGATCTGGCCGGCGTATATGGCAGAGCTTACTCGGTTGATCAGCCAAAACCATAAGCGAACGAGCATAAATGATAGAGGAATTTATCTATAATAAAAGTAATAAAGAATCAACCCCTTCTACGTTTTGTGTATTTCAATATATTACGTGTGATTATTGTTCAACGTCTACGATTTGCTATTTGCGCTTGTATAAACACCCTATGATTTGCCATTTGCCGTTTGCGTTTGTATAAACACCCTACGATTTGCTGTTTGCGTTTGTATAAACACCCTTGGACTATACCCGTTAGCGTGGATGTTTCAATCGTTATTAGCATGAGGCTCTGGAGAATCATAAGACGCCGGAGGCGGAGATAGATCGACAGCAATGGTACAACAACTTTGACAAACAGACTATGAAATCGTTATCACAGTGGCGGGTCTGTCTTACAAGACATTCGTCGAATATCACCCTTGCTACAGCAAGATCAAAGCTACCAGATCGAACCGAATCCGCGAATTCTCAAATTGATCCGTTGAGAGTCGTAGGGTTTTGCAATAAGAACCCATTGAATTGAATTGAATTTTCGGTTTCCTGGATCGGCGACGAATGAACGAAACTTACATCAGAACGGCAGCGCACGGAGCACAACCACCGGCTATGCCTCGCAATCCCAGCAGTGAGCCGCGCCACCGCGCCCCGTACCCTGCAGTGGGCGGCTGGCACCGTGCCGACACGCTCTTACCCGTGCGCCGTCGCGCCTCGCATGCCGGAGCATCGCTCGCGCTGTACTGAGAAGCGGCCTGGCCGCACCGACCGAAACCACACGTTGCTGGCCACCACCGCGCGCCGCACGCCCGCAGCAACAGCGGTTGGCTACCCCCGCCACCACACGTCCGTGTCGAGCCGCCGCGCGCCCTGCCGCACTGCACGCCTTGTCGTGCGCCCCCAGCATGTATCATGTTGCCGCACTCCCCCCGGCGCATATCCTCTGACTTTATTTGGCCACTAACGTGTGGGCCACAGTACCACATGGGCCCACATGTCAGTGACTAAGTCAAAGGACAGTTACGTCAAAGGATTTGCTTCCCACGCCGTCACCCCCTCCCCCCCTCTCATTTCAAAGCAAGGTTGCTCTTGTAATTTAAGGCTTCTTATTACAAGATATAAATGACACGAGCATGAGTCCGTTCCATGAGCACATGTTGAACCTTCAAAGGGAATATTCTATATTTTTATAAAGAAAGCTTTTATAAGTAGCAAGGCTTTTATAAGAGAATATTTTCCGTATTTACACACTTGTCTCTTCCTACTTCAACAAAGTTTTTATATTATTTTTATAAAGAAAGCTTTATTGAAAACAAGATAGTTACATTAAGATGATACAACCATCCTAAGATCACTCCCGGCCTCTGCATAGCAAGATGCACACAGCCCTGAATAGATAAAAGAAAAGGCAGACAACTTAATGACTATCAATCCGAAGACTAGATTGCCACCCATATGTCTAGGCAAAACATTTCTTGACCACCCATTTTTTATATGATCTTTAATTTAATACTCTCTAGTTATCTTGTTGCTATATCTTGTTATATCTTTTTTAGATAGAATCTTTAAATTAACACTCTTTAATTATCTCGTTGCTATATCTTTTTAGATAGAGCCATAATTTTTTAAAGACAGAGGGAACAAGACGTAGTAGTTTATAGAGAAGGGGATAGTAGTGGATTATAGAGAAGAGATATAATGATCCAAATATTGATACCCTGCTATTGATGCTTGCTGCCGATGAGGTGGGTCCAGAGAACGCGGGTTCACGGAGGCGGGCATCACGTTAGGGGCAAGAACACACCATCCCTCCAGTAGATACTATGGGATAATGTTACAACAATTACTCACTCCGTTTTTATGTAAGACATATGGTTTGGATGATTTTGTTAAAATATAAGGTGTGCATGTGAATTACTTGATGTTTTTCTTAGATGTCCTTGTTTATTGCAAGTTCACTCTTATTTATTTATGAATAACTGTTTTACGCGATGTTCTCTCATATTTTCAAGATATTTATAATATTGTTAGTATCGTTATTTTTTCTTCACCTTTGCTTAATTTCATGTCTTTCTTAATATATGCCAATACAAAATACATCTTACATAAAAAAGAATGGAGTAAAGTTGTTTTCAAGGAGCCAGATGATTGCAAACGAGGTCAGAGCATGTTTCTTTTTATCCGAAGAATATATGATCGTCGGCCTTAGTGAGGTAAGGGCACGCTCTTTTTTGTCCAAAGAAAACATGATCGTCAGCCTTACTTTTCTATTTTCTTTGTTACTCTGATGGTCCTCTTTCATTCGTAGTTTGTTCTCTTTCACTCATGGTTTGGTTTGGATTTCTTTCATGGTTTGACCTCTTTTATTCATAGTTGGTTTGGTTCAGTTGAATCAATGTTTATTTTTGTACAAACAAATCGTATAAGGTCGGCAGTACCCCCTGTGAATACTCCACCAGTATGAAAAGTTCTTAATGTTAATTGAGTCCCTGGCTCCCCAATTGATTGACCCGCAATAATACCTTTGGCTTCCTCTAATTCGACCAGATCGCCATGAGTGGGACTCCGACCATAACATAATTGACAGATCCAAGATGTGCTCCGGCAAGTAAAGGGGGTTCTAATATATATTGGTTGTGCTCGAAAGGCGGTTATGAATTAGTTGACTAATCCAATTCCAATATCTTGATTTCGAGCGGCAATGCATCGTGAACCGATATATATATCGTCTGCTAATACACGACCAATTAGTGTTTGGACAAAAAGTTTTTCCGGCATCCCATTTTGAGGACTCACAGAAATACCTCGGATAGTACCACAATCTCTTCTACGCACAATAATATGTTGAACTCCTTCAACAAGTCTACGTGTAAGATATCCAGCGGAACGTAGCATTTTGTAATAGTTTTATAAGTATAAAGAGGTTTTTCTCAAATATCTCAAAAAAACTTTAAATAGTTTTTGTCTTTCAATGTCTCATTTTAAAGAAAAAAGTCTATATTACACACTGAACTATTACACTTCGTTTACATACCCCTACGAAACCAGGTATCTAACTCCGCAAAACCAAGAAAAAGGTGCAGATAACCCCCCCATGGTGGTTTTTGGGGAGGTTTTGCCCACGTGATGGGTGGGGTGGATGGCTAGTCATAGAAAAAGGCATAAAAATTTTTTTTGCCTCATTGGGCCCACATGTCATGCTCTATCCTCTCATCCTTCTACCTTTCTCTTCCTCTTTCTTCCTATCAACCCTCTCCTCTTCTCTTAGATACTAGCGGCGGCTCTACTGGCAGCGGGCGCGCAAGGCACAGTGGCGCGTGCGACGACCTCTTAACGGTTGGCCCCGTGCGGCAAGGCGACAATGACAGCTAGGGGGAGGAGGCGGCGTGAGGCAAGAGGATGGGCGCGCCGCCAGGGGAGGGAGGCGGCAGCGATTGCAGGGAAGGAGGCGGCATCACGCGCGCGGGAACAACCAGAGGAGGGGGCGACGATGACGGCATGGCCAAGGGAGGAAGGCGACGGCAACTGCCACAAGGAGGAAGCGGCACGAGGCAGGGAAGGGGTGTGTCGTCGGGGGAGGGAAGCGATGGTGACTACGATGGAGAAGGCGGCGGCATGCACGTGGCACCGAAGGGTGGCGACGGTGACTGGAGGAGGGAGGCGATGGCGACTACCAGGGGTAGGCGGCGCGCTACAATGGGGAGGAAAGCAGAAGCAACAACTACGGGGAGGCAACGACGCACGGCTAGAAGGAAGGAGGCAGCGATGACAACTAGATGGAGGGAGGTGACGACTAGTAGGAAAGGCGGTCAGCGGGGAGAGGGAAGTGCCGCCAAGAGAGGGAAGGGAGAGAACATAAGAGAGGACAGAAGAGAGGAGAGAAGTGCCATCTCACCTGCCACATGGACAAAACCTCCAAAAAAACCACAATAGGGGGTTATCTGCACATTTTCAAGATTTTGCGATGTAGCATATCTAAATTCGTAGTTCATGAGGTTATATAGACAAAGCGCAATAGTTTAGGGTGTATTATAGACTTTTTTTCCATTTGAAAACCCTCTACGTTTGACTCAATCAAACCGAACCACGAATCAAAAAAGACCGACGTTACACATTCAAACGTGCCAAAAATTCAACTTTGAGTTCCTCTTGAAGCACAAGGGCTTCAAGCCCCGAGAGACAGTTCACCACCACATGAATGTGGACCATAACAAACGGCTGTCCCCAGCAGTAATATATTAAATCAAGGTATGCTATATACATAGTCACATTTTTTATTCCCATGCGTTCCCTTTCTTCCAAAGTACATGGAATCCCTTCCTCGTCTTCTCAGCCGCGACTTCCATTTCTTCTTAGCAGCAATAACAGATTGCAGTTTTTTCTTGAGCAGCCCAGCTAGATCAATGGGCAGGGTAGCTCCCCTTCTTTCTTTCTTCTTTTTTTTTAATAATTTCCTCCTCGATCCACTGTTTGGATCCCCAGTTTGATAAGGCAGCTTCGGAAGTACTTCTATTATCCCATGTTATTACTTCGGCACAGTTGAGCATTCTGGAGGTGATCGCACCTAGTACATCCTAGAAACTCCATACTGAACAGCAGTGACCTTATTGTAGCCACCTCCAACTGCTGCAATGCCATTAAATGGGGCGATTCCGTGCATCATGTTAGACTGCAAGGCAGCCCTTTCTGTTACATCAGATTTTGGGACGCCCTTTGGAAAGTAGTAGGAGGACCTCAAGTCAGGGGACGGGTGTGACACTACCTTAGCATCCATGAAACGTTGCGACGGCTGGTATTGCATGCGATCTTTTTCAAGTTCCTGTTGTAGCTCTCTTTCTGAGTTGTCTGGCTTTCGGTGGTAAGTGTATCCTGATTGGTTCGTGGTGGCTGGAGGAAGTACTGGATTCCTCACTACCCTTCGTTGACTGTATTGATCCATAACACTTGAATTCTCAAATGGTAATACCGGGCCAACCACTCTTCCTGGTCTTCCTGAGAATTTTCAAGAAACAAAATGTGTCAGATCGATCCCATTTTAAAAACAAAATACTATATATTTGTTTTGGAGAAATTGTTACCAGTTGGGATCCTTTGTGGAACTTGGGAAGCTATACTTGAATGATCTTTTGGAGGAATTGGAGTAGAATGAACTGTAGTGGTCCTGTAGATAGCAAATTAAGGGTCAGCACTCAGTTGTGAATTTTGAGGGCCGTCTCTGTAATTAGTATCACCCCAAAATACCCAAGTTCTTGTGAAATTACTGGTCAGACGACCTTTTGTTACTGTGTAAAGAGATTTGATAGTGGTACACAACCATCAAAGAACAATCTTCCAGCCATATACATGAGTTTATTTGTTTCATACACAACAGAATGTGCCAGCATATATCACTGATACAGCATTCGCAATGGGAAGAAAAACAGTCAAAAGTTTGTCACCTTGGGAGGGAAACATGCTTCCTATCCAATGGAACGAATGCCCCACCCTTCCCTCCATTTTCCTCCAAGTTAGCAAATTGCCTCCGGAAATTATCAACAGCACTGCATAATAACAACCAGGCAAAGCCACAAACAGATCAGTTATGAATATTTGCTTGTCGCGGATGGCAATAAAAATATTAAAAGAATAGAAAAAAAAACCTAGGATATAGGAAGTTCGTTTTTTCAGTTCCATTCATGTAATCCTTGAGAAGCTGTGGATGATACTCCAATATCTCCTGAAATATAAGTTCCTTTACGTCTTCTTTGGTCACCTTCCTTCGTTCAAACTCGAACTCCATTTTCGTTATTGGCTGGCATGATGGTTCTCTCTCTACTTTTGCAAGGCCTTTAAAATATGGATCAGCCAATGCCTGAGTATGTGTATTCATGATTAAAGGGACATGATTAGAACGATTTTTCCACCTACAGACGATTGGTCCAACAATTGCAAAGAAGCTAAGAAAAAATAATTTTAAATTCTAGGCTTTATTAAAAAAACACTTACCTCTTCAGCAGTTGGTCTATGCTTGGGATCAAAAGCTAAAAGCCTCTGCAGAAGTTTGAGTGCAGCAGGATCTGCTTTAGGGAACCTCTCAGCAAAAGGTACTGGTTGTTTCTTCCTCATACTACTCAAGTACCTTCTTGCCTTCTCATTCCGAATCTGCAGTTGCAAAGGGATCAATGAAGTGTTTCACATTTATGAGCAATTTACTTTGGGGCAATAAGCATGGTTGAAAAGGTATACCCTGGAAACAGTATCCAGTGATGGCGTACCCAAATGGTCAGTCATCAAATCCAACTGGTGAACCACATTTTTGCCAGGAAACAAAGGTTTCCCAGTTAAAATCTCCGCAAAGATGCAACCAATACTCCATATGTCAATAGCTGGTGAATACTGCACGTGACAATCAATTTTGCAAACATAGCTTGTCATCCAAAGCGAATTTAAAGAGGAAGAAATAAGATATCAATTGATAGTTAACATAACAGTTCAAAGAATGTTATATAACTTTAGGGAAAAAATGTTATATTACTACATTAATATTCTCGGATTGAGCAACATATATTCCCTGAATGGTTGGTTAAGCACCTTGAGTTACAACAAACGCTCTATCCCAAACCTAACTTAAAAATAGTAGCACCACACTTATCTATGATTATCAATGAAAGTAAGACCTAGTAAAAGGTAGAAAATGTCATAGAGAATGTCAGTTTCTGTAGAATGCAGCTCCTGAACAAGATAATTTGGAATGTATGATCCTTAATATGCCAGTTGGTAAGTAGCCAAGATAAAATCACAGGTGATGAATGTCCTGATGCCAACTTACATTCAGCTATTAGGGTACTTGGGCATAAAAGGGTTATAATACACAATAATTTAAAATCCTGACCATTTAATCCTTAAAAAATGATGCCATATAGCTAATGTATATACATAAAAAGGGAACAAAGAATAAAGTTCAAACGAAATGGATAAACATACAAGCAACAATTTTGTTCAATGTTCTAAAATCGGAATTAAACCCTGAATAATCCTAGTTGGCAATCTGCCGCCTAGTAAAGATTAGAGTCGAATTATACAGATTTGTTCTGATTAACCTAAGGATTGACCCCGACTAATTGCTAGTGCCCAGCTCACCGATTTATTAGTGATAAGTGATTATTGAACCTTGATTTCGTTGCTATGTTAAAAAGAGCACCAATCTGATTAAGTACATGTGCAGGGAGCTTGAATAAAATATTTCCCGATTAAAGAGAAGGACAAGCAAATTTTGACTGCATAGAACTAAAATATGTGTCCTTATCCAGAAATGCTGTTAAAGAGATGTCATGGCCATCTTACAATATAACAATATTACATGGCACTTTACACGATGTTTCTGGGGAAAGTGCCAAGAAATATTCTAACAAGCAACAAGAGATCTGCAGATAAATTACCTTAGAAAAGAAAGACCCACATAATTCAGGAGCCCTATACCATCTAGTAGCAACATAATCCTGTGAATAGCAATAAAAGATGAGCGTCGTTCCAAGAAGTATGTTTGAATATGCATCTGATCTAAAGAACACAACAAAGGAATCCAGTCTAGCAAAATTGACATACCGTCCAAAATACTGTTGTAGGAGTGTCATTAAATGCCACTCTTGCTAGACCAAAATCACATATTTTAAGTTTACAGTTAGCATTTGCCAATATATTTTTTGGCTTCAAATCACGGTGATAAACATTAGCTGCAACCACATTAATAAATAGTCAGATAACAGCCCCTAACAATAAATCTAATAAATGAGCAACTTGAGATAAAAAGATTTTTTAGGCTGATATCACTAAGTGCTTGAAAGGGATAATAGAAAAAATTATGACAACCTCAGTCATCACAGATATAAATTAGAAACAACGAAAGTGAATTCAAGTGAAGTGTCCACTATTAACAAAAGGTCCAATTAAAGTGGGAGAATCTTAAGATCAATCAGTGGATGCCAGCAAATCAAAACCTCTCAGCAACTTGAGAAAAAACACAAGGGGGAGTGGGAGACAGTGAAGAAACAATCAACAGAGCACATAATTAATGAACGGCAAAGAACACCCTTTTCTTTTATGTACAGTAGCCTTGGTCATTGGATTAGCCATATAGTGAAATTTATTTTTGAGCGCACTACTATAGCCAATGCTCGCAATGAAGCATAACAGAGCACCAAAACAAAAGAATAAACTGAACTTGAGCTGATGTTTTAATGAAAAAAACTGACACTAAGGCCTAAGGTACTTAACAAAGATTGCAATACAAACAACAATAACGAACAGTATGCAACCAAGACCTCAATTTCTAAAAAGAAGCATACCGGTATGAATATATTTCAGAGCACGAAGCATCTGATAGAGAAAGAACTGATGATGCTCTTTGGTTAAGTCATCATTAGCCTTGATGACTTGGTGGAGATCTGTATCCATTAGCTCAAAGACAACATAAATATCCTTGAAGTCCCTCCTTGATGGAGGTAACATTATATGCTTGATCTCAACAATATCAGGATGCCGCAATAGACGGAGTAATTTGATCTCGCGAAGGATCCTGGCAGCATCAGATAAGTGCTCAAAAATATTGTGTATTTTCTTTATTGCTACCTTATCACCAGTATGTTGGTCAATAGCTGAACAAACTACACCGTAGCTTCCTTTCCCAATGACTTCCTGGATTGTGTATCTGTTGGCATCACCATATTCACTGAAGAAGTCCATCTCTGATGAACCCTGAGGAAAAAAGTTCCAACAAATTGAGAAAACACTAATTATAATAGACAACCTTTTTACAGAAGAGACAAACAGCGTACAAGTAATAAAAAACAAGGCCTAACTGCCCAACTTAACTAAAGCTTCTACCTCAACCATTGAACTCAAATGTCATATGACCCCGCCAGCCAAAAAATATAGCTCAATAAAGCACTAGAAAATGTTTGAGTTGATCTTTGGATGAATTAAGGGTGAGTATACATATTACCCTCAGTACTCATCGTGTAAAGCTTTATATAGAACAGTTTTGATTAAATAAGCAAAGCAAATCCCAAGTTTCCAAACAATGTAACAAATCACCAATATCTTCAATACAGTCAACAATATGACTACTAGAGCTTATGCAATGCTTTCTATAGAAGCTTGCTTCCTAGTTCCTACCTAACAGGCCAATGAAACAGCAGGCACAATATCTGTGCTCAATAACTCACAGGTATTCTATCATGACCAACTGGACTATAGTAGTTTATGGATGATGGATAAGACACAGAGAGGGGTAGCTATCCCCGCCCAATTCAAGCCTTCTTGGTCCCTGGCAGTGAGCAAAGAGGACTTATGAAGAGCAAATATAAAATGGTACTCGCAAAACCCGTGCAATTGACTCTTTTATGGAAGTGTTCTTCAGCACAAAACCATCTCAATCCATGTCCCCCGAGTGGGTATAGAATATATTGACGAGCTAATCCACTGGCATAATTAACATGATTGGCTTTCCATCTCTTGTAAGAAAAATAAAAGAAGGTAAGAAAGACCATATAGTTGAATTAGGATAGGATAAACATAAATTGCTCAGCGAATCCAATACCAATTTTGTGATTCCTCTAAGTTGCATCTGAATCAGCTTTTTCTTTCTGGCGCGTTATCTCGGATGAGCAGGAGAAGTTCTCAGCAATCTTTCAAGGAGCAACGAGTGATTGGACTCGGGTGGAAAAGTTGAGAAAGGATACCACTTTCGAGGCACAAAAGAAGACGTTTCCCAATAACAGAAGATTTCAGATATTATGAAGAAAGCATCCACTGGCAAATCCAGCAGAGAACCTTCTTATAATAATTCAGATAACTTCTGATCCAGAAAAATGGAAAGAAAAAAAATCTCTTCTGAGCGCACATGGAGCCTAGGAATCCAGCAGTGTCGCGACTCCACAGCTCAAATTCACGCAAATTAACCACTTAGAATCCTAAGGAATCGAGGAAGACGTGAAAAAAGTTCAGAAAACAATGACCAGAACAAATCCTAATGCCCAGACATCTAGGCAGAGAATTCAACCGGAAAAATCCATCCTTTCCACAAATCTCACGACTACAGAGCCCAAATTCCCCTACGCTCCAACCCGCCGGCCGGACCAACCGATCTCCCAAACGCCACCAACCCCACGAGACCACCGCATACATCCTCACCCAAACCCAACCACCCTGCAGGAAAAAAAGAAGCAGCTTCTTCGCCGCCACGGGCGCGGAGAGGCGTCCCCTCCTGCCTCACCTTCCTTCGCTGCTGCTCCGCCACCGCCTGCATCGTGCCCGGGCCGCCGCCTCACCGCTCCCCCGCCGGCGAATCTACCCGCATTTGCCCCGCGCCACCGCCGCCGCATGCGACGCCCGCCCCCTCCGCGCGAGAGATCTCGCCCGGGGCCGAACCCACCGCGCCGGAAGGAGCGCTCGCCCGCTCCGTGGGTGGCCTCCCTCCCTGCCTCGCAGCGACTGAGCAACTCGCGGCGAGGTCGCGTCTTGTCTCGCGCGTGAGTTGTGGCGCTCGTTCGTATGCAGCAGTGGTGGGTGGCCTGGTGGGGTGTTAAAAACCGGGAGCTCTCGGACTGGGTCGGGTTCGGTGATCGGCTCCGGGCGGCCATTTTTTTTAAAAAAAAGCGGCGTTTTTTAACAGCGGCGAGGCGGGCCTCGTGGCCCCGGCCCCCGGGCGGCACGTGGGTCTCGCGCGGAGGCGGACGCGGACGGCTCTCTGGCTCTGCCCCCGGCACGTGAGGGGGTAGATTTGACGGACGGGTTAATTCTATGCCCTGGTCAAAACCCGGGAAGCGTATGATCTGCGTCCCAAAAGGCCAAAACCGAGCCCGTCGGTTAAATTCTATACTTTAGGGGGAAAACACCAATTTAGTTAGACAAAATTTGTTACTTTTGTATAGACTATTCAGTGAAATATTTTGTAATATTTTTTGCCTTCATAGGATAGGGTTTTACTCAAAGATCTTAAAAATATTTTTAAAATAAATTTTTAGCCTTTATGTATCTCTTTTTAAAAGCCCTTTATTTTTACCTCAACCAAATTAAGCCCAACCAAACCACAAACCAAAGAGGGACTCAATGTGAGATCCGATGTACTCGGCCTCTTTTTTTATATTTTGAAGGAGCATTTAGATTAAGAAAGTTACGAAATCAATAAAGTTAAGAGAAATTAACCCATACTACTTATGCTATAAATATCTCGAAAACATGAGAGAGAATATCATGCAAGAGTAGTTTATAAATGCATGATAGAGAATTGCACAATAAATAAGGATAGAGAAGGAAAAGCATCAATAAATTTACACGCATATAAGATATTTCTAAAAAAGATCATTCGAGCTATATGTTTTACATAAAAAACTAAGAATGTATCTGACTTTAAAAAGTTATATTTGTACAAACAACCCGAATGGTGAAATTTGCTTTTGGACATCTTTTTTTTATTACATTAAATTAGAGAATGTTCAAAGTGGTCGAGTTGAGTAAATAAGCTGGCTGAATTAAAAAGAGATAAAATTTAACTTGGACTTTGAGAGATTATTGAATCTGCTTCTTGAATTTGATCCGGTTTCTTATGATATTTTTCAGGAGCTTTTAGAGGTGTCTTTACGACAAAAAAAATAGGCTAAGAAATTAAATTAGTTTTTAAGCTAAATAAGGTTAAGCCACTTTACACATGGTACAATATTTAAAAAGTTAAATTTGGATTTTTGTTAGCAAGTAGTTAGCAAAATTAGACCGTGGAGCTTCCCGGTAACCTGGTCAACTAGCATTTTCATTGTCAGTGTTCGCCAACCCTATTTGGAACCTGGACACATGTTTCCTCGTCACTGTAGCGATGGGAAGTGGTTTTTCTTAGGGGTTTTTGGGCTCCTTTTGCCCTGCTCTCTGTTTCGATGCTTGTGGGACGCGTTCGGCACGATCGGTGCGTGGGATCCATATCCTCTGTCCTTGTACAAAAAGATAGAGGGGCACCGAAAACGCACACTGTAGCAAACGGTGAGGGTCGGCTACTGTTCGTCGTCTACGCTACCAAATATACCGTTCGTCGGCTACTGTACTGTAGCGCTCCAGATCTGAGCCGTCCATTTAAGATCCATCGACCAGAAATCAACAAATGAAAAAAAAAACAACTGATTCTAAGGAAAATGCTGTTCCTCTCTGTCACACCCAACGGCGGGGGATCCCGATTGCGTTGAGCGACGGCGACCCGGTAGCCCCCCGGCCCGCGAGCGCAGGCGCCGCTCGTTCTCGCGGTCTCGCCTCGACCGTGCGCGCGGGCGTGGAGCGCAAGACTCGCGCGCCCGTCCCCGACCCCGACACGGGGGCCTCGTCTCGTCCCGTCCGGTCGGTGAATGCTTCTCCTCCGCCTCCGCTACCTGCTGCGGTTCGCTCGCCCGCGGCCGCGGGGTCGCAGAAGAATCGGCGCGTGTTTGCGCAGGAAGTTTCCTCCGCGCCCGTACGTCCGCCCGTGCCACGGGATCTGATAAGATATCGCGGCTATCGGGTCGGTGGGTGGGTGGGTAGATCTGGGTCGCTCGCTTCTCTCCCTGGGATATACAACGTGGTGTATGGGTAGCTATTGGGGGCTGAGCCTCTCCGCTTGCACGAAAAATTAATCGGCCGTGCATGATGAGTGCACGGCATGTGCACAGTGTTGATTATGGCGCCCATGTGGTCTTTTTACCGTCCGAACAGGTCACTGGTCACCAAAGCATGCATGTTCTTAGCCAGGCTTGTTTTCTAGGTTTATCTCCATTTTTTATGAAAAAAATGCATAAGACGTTGAGTCCATTTTTTAAAAAAAAAACTTGAAGAGATTGTATTAATTCTAAAAACCAGATCAAACGAAGTGAGTAGAGTTTTCAAACTATTGTGGGAAACTTACAAAGTTCATATTATCAACAAATAACACAATCATTAAATCAGATTGGTTATGAACAATTTGAACAGACCGCAATCGAAGCTATAAACTAGAACATGAGCCTAAGGAGAATTATGTACCAAAACTTAATTTATCTATGCCAATGCAAGCAATACGAACATGTTCGTAGTGACTCAGCTAAATGAATAAGTTGAATAAACTGAAGTGAGCTTAATGTTAAGCTAGACTTTCAAAGACTCTTAGCCCTTTTTATTTGAGCTGCAGCTTCTCTAAAACATGTTTTTGGCTTTTGACCGTAAGAAGCTAGCTTTTACAACCCGCAAAAGTTAGAAAAACTACCCATAACTTACTTCTCAGGTTAGAGCATCCCTAGCAGCAGCTTTAAAAGCTGCTGCAAATATCCATGCTGCAAATTTACAGCTTTGCTGCAAACATCCTTTCAGACTTTACACTACACTCTAAAAGATTCCCTCACCTACCAGACACTCTATACGTGCTGCAAATTTAAAACGCCATATAGAGCTTCTGCTAGCTTTGCTCTTAG
>SPJY01001376.1:321911-421361 GCA_005191435.1 Raddia distichophylla
TGTTTTAGATAGGTAGGGGCTGTTCGGGATGCTAACTGTACATGTAGTTGCGGCATTGCAGCCACTACCCTATGGACCAGGCCACATGGCAGTGGACGCAAATCCTCTATTATAAGGTAGAGTATTGTTGGGTTAGAACATCTCCGCTTAAAACTCTAAATGCACACTGTATTTTAAATTTTTTACACACTTTACATTACGCTCAAGAATTTCTTTTTTTTTTGACAGGCACTCTATCGCTGTATATTTTATTTGTAGTTTCTTCTGCGGATGCTCTTGCAGCATATGGTCTCTGTACATACGAAACCTATATTTCTGTGATTCAATAGTAGGGGGCAGTGGACTACAGCCGCCACGGCACACGATGTTGGTTGCTAGAACTCAGTGGACGCATACGTTGCAGAGTAGTCAGGCATCTTGTGCAGCCTCCTGAGGACGCTCTCCGCCGCCTGCTTGGCGCTCGCCCCGCCCCTGTGGAAGGCGCTCACCAACGCCGTGGGCAGCATCCTGTCGCCGGTGACCTCCCTCGCGCACCTGTCATCGCCGTGCACCAGCAGCTTCTCCACCATGCAGAAACACTTCTGCCACAGCGCGTCGGCGCCCTCCCGGTGCCGCCTCAGCGCGCCAAGGACGAGCCGCGCAGCGCCGAGCTCGGCGAGAGCGGCCACGCTCTTCTCGGCGTCCACCCTCTCGTCGAGGAGAGTGCACAGCGCTCCGAGTGCGGCCTCCACGACCCGGGCGTCGTCGCTCTCGAGGCAGCCTAGGAGGTGTTCCACGGCGCCGGCCTCAAGGAGGCAGAAGGTCGCCGCCGGCGAGCAGACTCCCCGGTGCACCGGGCAGACGTGGGCTTGCCGTTTCTTGGTGCTGGTGCTGTGCACCCTCGCGTCCTTGAGTCGCCTTAGTATGGTCTTCTTCTTCGGCCGCGGCTCTTCCTCCGGTGGCGCCGGGCGGGATAGCTTGATGGAGTGGTAACTGAGGTTCTCGAGCCCCACCGCGGCGAGCCGTTGCACCTCGCTGCTTCCGTAGCCTCCGGCGAGGAGCTCGGTGAGCACTGAGGCGAAGCTGTAGTCCGTGGCTGCCTTGAGAACGTCCGGGTTGTAAAGCGTCGCGGTGAGCCGCACGAGCGCGCCGACGAGGCCCTCCATGTAGGCCGCCGAGTGCCGGCCCGATCTTGTCGCGCCGTTCCGCATCTCCTCCATCCCGCTCAGTATCGCCGGCACGGCGCCCTCGCGCACGAGCGCGAGGTTGAGCGAGACGTTCCGGTGAGGCAGCCTAGAGAGGAGCGCCGCCGCCGCGGCGTGCCGCTCCGTGACGCGGCCGGCGTGGCCGATGCTTTTCACCAGCCTGCCCGGCTGCCCCTGCGTCTTGCAGAGCCTCTCTGCGATGGTGTGGCCCATGTGCGCGGCGAGGGTGACGAGCAGCCTCGTGGCGGCGACGTTGAGCGCCTCCACCGGCGAGCCCATGAGATCGACGATGGCGTGGCCGCGGTGGTTCTCCCTGACGACCGAGACCACGACGGCCAGCGCCTTGGCGTGCGCGGTGAGCGCGAGCAGGACGCGGACGATGCTGAGGTTGAGCTCCTCAGGCATGAAGCACTTGAGTATGTGAACGAAGCTGTAGATGGAGTACTTGGACGTGAGGACATGGCCTTCCTTGTTCACCACGGTGGTGTCGGGATCAGTGCCGGACAACTCCACCATGTTGGCGAGGACGGAGGCAGCCTTGGCCTTGTAGCTCAGGGGCTCCTCGTCTACCTTTCGGATGAACAGCTCCTCAACCATGGCCGGGACAGCGCCTGCCTCGACAAGCGTCTTGCTGTTGGGGCGGTGCGAGGAAAGCTGGACCAGGACGTCCAGCGCCGCCTTGCGGGCGACCGTGTTGCCGCTGCACGCCATCCTGATGAGCACCGCCGACGTGCTCCCGGTGATGTCAATGGTGAGCTCCTGCTCGGATACCAGCTCGCTGAGGTAGCTGACCATCTCCAGCTGCATTTCTTCTGGACCTGTTTTCGTAATCTTCATGTCAGCTTAAATCCAAGTAACTACAGGAACAAGAAGCTACAAGCCTACGAGTAGTCAAACAGAACGAGTTTATAGAAAACGGAATTAGTTTATACATTGTTTCGAAAACAGGTACGGAATTGTTTTAAATCGGACATTTTACTTTCCCCCCTTCTCCTAGCTTTCTCCCTGTTTCTCTCGTTCCTCACCTCACTCTTAGAGCATGGCCAGGAGACCCTGTATCAGACCCTGTATCAGCATACGCGCCTTGCAATTTCAAAATCCAGCAGCAATACGCGAGCTGCAAATTCAAAATGCAGGCTGATACAGGCTCTTGAATGGGGGTGTGATGGCCATGCTCTTATCTCATCTTCTCAAGAGCCATCACTCCATCAGAGCAGTGGCAAACATTTTTCAAGACAGCCAATGCTCCTGTGCTGACTAGCGCTCGCCGGGCTGTCATTCGTCGGCGTTGCATTGTCTCCTCCCCTGCTCTCTCTCTTCTCTTTTAATCCACCTCCGAGCTAGATGTCTAGAACCGATGAACATGACACGAACTAGATGTCTAGATTTTACTTTTTTTTTACTTTTTATTTGTTCAAAAAAAGATTTTACTTTTTAAAACATTACACTTGTTCGTGTGGAATATTGGAGTTTGTTTGTTGTCGCTTTTTCTTACGGAGCATTTAGCTTTGTATTAGGGTACATAATTCACCATCAAATATGATGTTTTGATCGATTATTTTGTATGTTCTATCAACTCTTTGATGTATTTCAGCGTTCTTAATAGTATGTTCGAAACAGTATGTTTCAGCCTTTTTTTAGCATGTTTTAACACCGATCGACTATAATTCAATATGTTTCGTCATGTCTTTTTTCATGTTCCATCGATTTCTTGACACGTACAACAGTTTTATTGAAATGTTCTGATAGTTGGTTTGTTTTTTCCATGATTTTATATTGCATGTTGCGTCAACCGAACATCATTATTTCCACCGATATTTGATTTATAGCGGCTCCCATAAGTTTAAGCTAGTAATTAGTAGATTTGTTATGACAAAAAAATGTTTTCTTCTATACTCTTAACAAGAATGCTACAGGCAACACCGCAAGAGCAACATCTTACCTTCAACTAGATGATTCTGAAGGGGTTCTAGGTAGCCACTTTCAGCCATGGACTTGATGTTCTTTGAACACTTCCCTAGGTTTTTGAGGACAGCTCCAGCTTTCTCGGCAGCAAATGGATCATCAGAATCACTAATCTTCATTGTGGTGAGAATCAGAATGCTTCCAGCAGTTGACCCAATATTCTCCAACAACAAATGCGACTTCGAAAGCTCTAGCAAGAAAGAGATGGCCGCATGCCTTTCATCAGCAGTAGTATTTGGCAGCAGTTCTATTGTCCTGGCAATGGCCTTAGTTTTTCCAATGATATCCTGTATGTCATGAAGCAAGTATTAAACTTTCCTCATAATATTTTGATCTGTTCTGTATATGTTTTAAATGACAATGAGCTACTTTAGGCAAGAAAAAATGCTACTTACCTTGCCTTCATCATCCTCAACTAACATGCGCAGAAGCTCCAAAGCGTCACACCGAATCTGTGTATTGTGGTTGTCCAACAGCAGCGCTAGGAACTTAGTGACCCCGATCTTATGCATCTGTTCCCTGTTCTTCCTCAGCTTGGCCAGCAAGTTCAGGTCATGGATAGCCTCGCGCACCATTGCCTCTGTAGTCGACAGTGAGAGTGCAGTGCGTGCAACTCTGATCCGTATTGCTCCATTCCTCATCATCCATTCGGCAACCACACTCTTCAGGGAAGCGTTGCTCATCAGTGCCTTGCTTTGCATTGGCATTTTTGTGACAGGACAACTCACAGGTCCATAACTGTCTGCAAGCCTCTCAAAATGTTCCTCAATGGCTCTCCTGTCATATGTTACTCCGCTTTCTACTGTCACTGGATCAGTCATCACCTCCTTTGTTAGTGGACATAAGAATGCATCATACAGTGGCTCCACGTATTCTGCAACCTCTGGGAAAGCGTTGAATGCCTGATCACCAAATTCATGTGATTCATGGTGCATTCCCGTAAGAAAGTCCACCAGCCTAGGTGTGTTGCTCTCATGGTGAGACCACCTATTAGGTTTGTTGCTCACTACATTCACTGACATATCAGCTTCAGAGTAGCGCCTCATCAGGAGTGATTTGATTGGCACATCTGTGTAATTGCTGCCAAATGCTGATGCTGTTATCCTGCCAAGATAATCACAAATGTTCTGTATGACATTCTCTAGGTCTCGTGTTATGCATTGTATCTCTTTATCCGTGAGGAGCAGAGCTCTGCTTCTGCACCTTGCAGCGAGATCTTTAGCAAGGTTGACATCACAAAATAGAGAGTCTGGCGTCTGTGACATATTGGTTGGGGCCCTGCGAGCTGTTTGACGCTCCATTATGGCCCTGCCTGACTCCATGGAATTATCTTGGCCGGCATCAAAGGTGGACACCGACAACATGACTGCATATGCATACAGAATCACAGAAGCAGGAAACGTAACAACAATGGAAATGATTGTTCAGAAAAGGGAGGGAGTTTCAATGAAAATAAATCAATGAAAGAATTTCTAAAAAGAACAAATTTGAATACTTAAGCTATTAAAATGGTTGTTCAGGGTAGACCTATGTTGTTTTACACATTACCATGTTGTGCTCTCTTATGCCATAACTATATTTCTGAGCAACTTAACTGTACGGATACAGGCTACAGCTACTTCAATTTTCTTCCACAAAACCTATAAACGAAAATAATAATATTATCGCGGCAACACATACCTGTATACAAAACCTCCCAAGGTCCAAACTGATCAAGACTACTCCGTATGGAGGAGTTACAGAATGAGAATTTTTGCTTCCATCTCTAGTATTAAACCTGGCCTGGCTTCACTGAAGCACATTGTATGACAGAAGAATGCAAATGGAGCAGACCCAACAATATGGATGCAATTTATACTTCTCTTCTATCTGGATATTGATAGGCCCCATTTTAATATTGCACTTATTTATCACAGCAAAAGGGCTGAAGTGTTAATATTAAGACTTCATCAGACAGTAATATCCACATCATGGGGGGAAATATTAATAAATAAGTGTCAATCTTGGTGACAGACTGATATTCTTCCTGCAACCTTAGATTAATAAGAGGTTAGGTACTTCAGCTTGTAAAACAGGGAGAAAAAAAAAGCTTATAATAGGAAACAAAGTTGGGCGATAGGTGGGTTGCCCACCCACAAGGGCTATCATAACAATAATTAATATAACAAGGTGACTGCTGAAAGCTATGTAAAATATATGAACAGAGGATAGCAGCAGATGATACCACTTGTAACAAACAAGAGTTTGTAGGTAAAGTTCGATTACTACATCTCAGCATGCAATCCTGGATGATGGATCATTAAAATCAACCGCAGATCATAATTGCAGGCGATAGTGATAGCAATCTACTTTGAACAGCTTGATAGGACATAAAACGTAAGCATGTTGAAAGTCATGTACCATGCACATCTGACCATCATAACATGTTAGTTTTAGGCAGATTAATTCAACGACCCCAGCTATCCAATGTACGTCTTTGAAATTCTCGGCCTGAACTCAACGCAAGTTCAACTGCAACAAAGAAAAAATGGGGCACTGCCTTGTCCAAAACGTTTTACAGACTACTACTATTTTTTTTTTTAGATGCTCAATTGATTGACAGAAAGATATTCTTAAATCTACACTATAAGTAGATGCAAGAAATTCAGGTCATCTCTCTGTTACAAAGATTTGCAAATCTTTCTTTTGTGCATCCCGAAAAGATCTCCCTCCCTCCCTGCCTCTCTCTCTCTCACACACTCACACACACACACAAACACAAAGACTTACAAATCTTTTGCACAATATAAAAAAACTATTCTGGCTTATATCCGTGAGAAGCATCAAGAGTGAGAGTAACAAAAGAGAATACACCATCAATGTCAGTGGTTGAACAACCATAGGAGTTGGGATGGGTCGGTATGGCAAAAGGACATATTTTTTTGGTAAGAGTAGTCGTGTATGATTGTGTATTTATATGCATCTACCAATACCAGACTGTGCAAAAACATGGGGTTAACCGGTTAACAATGAGTCGAAGTGGAAAAAGTAAAAAGGTGAAGAACGGCGAGGCCCGGGCTGGTGAAGAAACAGTCAAGCCGAAGAATGGTACAGGAGGCACAAGGAAAAGTAGGGAGCTGCGAGGAAAGAAAGCCGGAGGGGCTACAAGAAATGTAGCCAGGCATGTGTTTAGCCCCGTAATAGAAACTAAGAGAAGGGCGTAATAGAGAGTAACTAAGAGAAGGGTTCAGCCCCCCGTAGCAGAGAGTAGGAAAGTTGTAACATGGAAAACCTCGTAATATGTTTCCGTTTCAATGAAATGGAAATTGGGGATCGTTCCCTTTGTCGAAAAAAAACAATGTGGCTTACCAGCCCGGCCCGCTGGTGTTCCTCGGATCACTTGCAGCTATGGTGGGAGCTTGACGTGGCATCTCCAACCTCACCGCGCTCATCAATATCCATCGTCATTGCCGCTATCTGGCACCTGTGGCTTGAGCGCAACAACCGGATCTTCAGAAATTCGGAGCGCACACAATCTGTCTTCCTGCGCTAACTTCTCGACGAGTTGCGGCTTTGGGTGGCCGCCAGTGCCCATTTTGTAATCCCTAAAGTTGCTGTAAGCCCTACTGGGGGAAGGGCTTGTTTAACCCCCCAAAAATTTTTCTCTGTAACTTCTACCTATTTAATAAATGGCAGTCCTCCTGACCTTTCAAAAAAAAAAAACAATGAGTCGAAGTCAATAGCGTGCATCTGCGTAAGACAGCCACCATCAACACCAAATGCGTCGCGCCGTCACGGTGGTCTTCGACGAGCAAGGGAGGGGAGCCGGAAGTTAGCGAGAAAGGCACACCTAGACGCCACCGCCGCCGCCGACGACGACGAAGTTGACGATGCACGCACGCGCACCGCGCCGTGAGAGCGCCGGCGTGGGGGGGGGGGCCGAATCGCCGCCCGGCGTCCCCTCGCAGGCGGAGACCCGGGCGTGTCGCCGTTCTCGTGGGGCAGATCCTCCGCGACCCATCCCTTGACACCCGTGCACCGTGCGATCTTATTTGGACGGTCCAGCTTGGGCAATCTGTAAAGCCCTGGAGGGCTCACGGGCCACGACTGCACCCTCTCACGATCAGAACGGAGGCCCACTATGCCAACTAGGCCGCATCCCATTCATGCTCTTTCTCAATTGTGGCCCATATAAAGGCCTAGTTTGTCATGGGCATCTTTTCAGCCCAAAATAAATTTTTGTAGTTATCGACTCATCCTTGCACGCGGCGCGCGCAGGCGGGAGGGGGAAGCCGAGCGCAAGGCCGGTGACATGTAGCGCGGCGCTGCGCGGCCGTGCCGGCGCGCCGCCTCAGGCTCGCCGGGGTTGGGGAAGGAGACCCATCCCCCAGTCTACCGTCTCCGCAAGTGCTTCGTCGTCGCAGTCGGACTCCAGCATCGAAGATGAAGTGATCCAGCGGTTCAGCCCAACACGTGGTGATCGGAGCAAGCGGTTGCTAAATTGGGAGGCTCTCTAATTATAAGGCGCATTCTCCGATCAGGCTCCATGGACGCCTCCTCGCTCTCGCCATTGCTCTTTTCCTAGTGCTCTGCTCCGATCCGTGGAAATCCCAAATCCCAATGTTACTGAGCTACTTCGATCATCAAGCTGGAATTCCGTCCGCGCAAACCGCACCATCTCGCTAAAGATCCGGCCTTCGGCGCCGCGAGGATGGTGACGGCAATGGCGGGCGGCGCTGGCGAGCGTGACGCGGAGAGGAGCGAGCCGCTCCTTTCCGGGAGGCGCAAGGACGGCGGCGGGGACGAGTTCCACAGCGCATCCTTCGCCGGTGCGGTGTTCAACCTGTCCACCACCATCGTCGGTGCCGGCATCATGGCGCTCCCGGCCACCATGAAGGTGCTCGGCCTCGTGCCCGGGCTCGCGCTGGTCGTGCTCGCCGCGCTGCTCACGGACGCCTCCATCGAGCTCCTCGTCCGGTTCAGCCGCGCCATCGGCGCCGCGTCCTACGGCGAGGTCATGGGCGACGCCTTCGGGGCGCTCGGCAGGGGCTTCCTCCAGGTCTGCGTCGTCGTCAACAACGTTGGCGTCATGGTCGTCTACATGATCATCATCGGTACGGCGTTCTTGGAGCTCACAACCACATCATCACTTCGATTTCTCCTCCTCCTTTCTTGTCTTGATTAACTGCTTGGTTTAGAATCAATCAACCCTTAATTAACATAGGTGATGTGCTCTCCGGAACGTCCTCGAGCGGCGTGCACCACCACGGCGTGCTAGAAGGGTGGTTCGGCCATTGCCGGTGGAACGGGCGCTTCGCCATCCTCCTCATCACCACCCTCGGCGTATTCGCTCCGCTCGGATGCTTCAAGCGCGTGGGTAAGTAGCTTTCGGCGCCGAGAAATGCCATCTTCTCTTCAACATTTCTCTACCTTGCCGGTCTCATGGCCTCGCGTTTCTTCATCTGCTTCATTCAGATTCACTGCGGTACACGTCTGCCGTATCGGTCGCCCTGGCCGTCGTGTTCGTCGTGATCACCGCCGGAATCGCCACCGTCAAGCTGATGAGAGGACAGGTGCCGATGCCAAGGATGTTCCCCGACGTCCACGACTGGCCATCCGTCTGGAGGCTCTTCACGGCGGCTCCCGTCCTTGTCACCGCCTACATTTGCCATTACAACGGTGCGGAGCACGAACCCATCGACGCCGGCGAGCTTGCAGCTGCCACTTGTCTAAAGAGACCATCTTATCTGATGGCTTGGCTGCATATGCAGTGCACCCGATTCACAACGAGCTGAAGGACGCTTCACAGATCAGGCCGATCGTGCGCGCGTCGCTGCTGCTGTGCTCGGCGGTGTACGTCTCCACCAGCTTCTTCGGCTTCCTCCTCTTCGGCGAGTCGACGCTGGACGACGTGCTCGCCAACTTCGACGCCAACCTCGGCATCCCCTACAGCCTGGTCTTGAACGACGCCGTCAGGGTCAGCTACGCGCTCCACCTCATGCTCGTCTTCCCCATCGTCTTCCACGCGCTGCGGCTCAACATGGACGGCCTCCTCTTCCCGTCGGCGAGGCCCCTGTCCGGCGACAACGCCAGGTTCGGCGCGCTCACGGCGGCGCTCTTGGCTGTCATCTTCCTCGCCGCCAACTTCACCCCCAACATCTGGTACGCCTTCCAGTTCACGGGGGCCACCGCCGCCACCGCCATTGCCTACATCTTCCCCGCCGCAATCGTACTAAGGTAACGAAGAACGAAGTGGTGATCATCTTTGCTTACAGCGGGCTCCATCGCATCGATCCTCCAAAGCAGAGATCGAGCACCGTCTGATTTCATTATCTGCTTCGATTCATTCAACAGGGATCGTCATAGCATAGCGAAGAAGGGGGACAGGTTCCTGGCAGTGTTCATGATCGTCGTTGCGGTGGTGTCAAATGCAGTGGCCGTGTACAGCGACGCTTTCTTGTGATCTTACCTGCGCAGATGCTAAATGTTCGTCTCCGTGGTGGTCTGTTTATGCGGTAGTGAACTAGTGATGGTGGTCGCGAGAGACTAGATGTTCGCTGTATCCATGGAACCTCCCATGATTGGCTCGGCCATGTTGAGTTCATTTCTATGTATGTATGTATCATGCCTGCAGGTTCTGCAGGGTTAGCAGAGAATCAAAGTCCCTGAAGTTGTTCAGCGGTTGTAGAACGGCAGGACCTGAAAAGGGTGCAGCATTTTTAGGATTCTTTACGTGCAGACCTCAGACCGGAGACTTCAGTCATCAAACTTGACATGTGTTTTACGTTGGCACGGTTATGGTAATTTTTTTTACGTTTTACTTAGCAGCAGGTGTCTGTTTTTTTTTTTTTAGGTATGTGACTATTTTTTTGGGTTAGTCTAAGTTGTTTGTCTACTTCGGTGACTGTTACACCATTTTTCCACTTAGTTTTGCAGTGAAAATTTAGTTATTTTGTATTGGAAAAAACTTATATACATAAGGACCAGCTTGACATCCAATTGAGAGTTATTTAACTCTCAGTCAATTTTTTGGGCCGTAGATCAGATTCCTCCTTAGGGCATATAAAAGCTCCAACGGAACCATCTAGGTATGTGAGAAAATCGACCAAGACTTTTTTATAAATTAGTCGCCTTATAATTAGCAAAAGTGATATACATATGCTTACATTATTTTTTGAACATTTTTGTTGATCGATGGTTGTTTTTATATAGAAATCTGTTTTGTAAGTGTGTTAAGTTAACTATGTTCAAATATTTTGTTTATTTTTATATTTTTTTGGCATATGTGTTTTTAATTTTATATAATTATTCATTAAGCATGTGGGTGCCATAAATCTCAAAAACAATCATCTTCTACTAAGTCGGTCATTTCTAAAAAATTCTTAGATAATATGGCCAATGACTAGTTCGAAGGATGTGATGAGATTGAATGGTTCAATATTTGCTTGCATGTAGCCCAACTGAATCATGTGAAATGGCCCAGTATTGGCTCACATGTGGCTCGACTGTTTTGTGGAACTCATGTGCATGCCATTTTTCTTACCCATGTTAAACTCATGCATCAAAATGTACAATCCTAAATCTTTTTCTTACCCAGTTTTACTATTCATAAGCTAAACACTTTTCTTATCTAATAACGTTAAGCCTATTTTTTCAATCCCTACGTATCTCTTTTTTATATTTTATTCCTAACCCCCTTTCCACTATTCAAAATCGTATTCAACCCATTTTCTATAGTAATGGGTCAAAAATATGTTTACCATTTGAGATATCCTTACCAGTCCAATGAAACTAGGACTATTAGGTTAGGCTATGGGTTTGACTGATTAAGATGTTTCTTGGAATGATTGGATGAAAGATCACTACAGCTAACCTACCATATTGGCCAACCAGAGCGCGTTTTGCACATCCCACCTAAGTTCCATCCATTGCACGCTCAAGAGCTCCATGATCCATACGCCAACCGGCCTGCCTGAACCACCTCTATCATGCGTTTTTTTTTAAAAAAAAATCATTGTTTTATATCCCTAAAAAACTTACTTTATTTTTGTGCGATGTCATTATTCTTCTCTCTCACTTCAGCCAGGCGTCGTCATCCACTGCCGTAACCACTACCATGATGAACACCACTACCATGATGAACATCCCTCAACTATGACCATTAAGCCAGCTTCGCCGTCACACACCCACACCGCTCCTAGATGCTAGGTCAGAGGTGGGTTAAGGAATACAGGTCGTTCAGAACATCGGGATCATTTTAATCCTAAATCAATAGTTTCTAACTTCAAACTATAGGTTTGTATGTTTACATACTAAGAAGATAGCAATATATAGTAAGTGTTTGTTTGAAAGACATCGGGGGTATTTAAGCTCGGTCTAACACTCTAGAAGTGGTGCTAGGGCTAGAACAAAAGCCTAGGCTCAATGATCTACTCGAGATTGGATCAAGCTTGCCTTGAGCTCAGATTGAGCTCAAAAACTTAATGAGCCGATCAAGCTTGGTCCCAAGCTTGAGTCTAATCGAGCCGAGCCCAAGCTCGATCTCGAGCCCTCGTGGAGACTAACTGAGCCCGAACGAGTGTCCCTACACCAACGATCCCTCTCTATAAATCAATTACTCCAAACAATTTGAGCCGAAATCGAGCTCCAAATCAAGGCCAACTAAGCTCATATAGCCTTATATTATCCCTTATAACTACATTATCTCCTCTACTCGAGCTCAACCGAGCCGAACTCGAGTCTAACCAAGCTTCCATTAAGCTCGATATCGAACCTGACCCTAATCTCGGTCTTGATTAATTCGAGTTGATCCTGAGCCAAGCTTTAGCCTAACCAAGTTGGAGCTTTACTCACTTAGGATCGGCTCAAATCCAGCTCTAAGTGGCGCGACTACTCAAGCGTTAGATAGCTACGGTGGTCATAATTGCGGCGTTAATGGACTATAAATTCAAAATTTTCCTTTTCTAAAACAAAAATATGTAACGAAGGTGGTGAGAAGAGCACATGCTCTAAACCACCTTCCCCACGTTTTTGCCGGATGCAAACGAAAACTCAACTGATTTTTGAGATATTGCGTTGGTTTGGGTCGTCGCCTTACGTAGGGATGAGACGGATCGGATACGGACCGGAAACCACTCATATTGTATTTGATCCATATAGTTTTGTCGCATACGGATTCGGACATGGATAGTACCGGATACAAATACGGATACGAATAATATCGGTTACAAATATGGATCGAGTACAGATATACTCTCGGATAATATGCGACAATATATAATAGAGAAATAATAATGTAAAAACACATTTAGTTATCTCTTTGTGCATCAACTTCATGTTTCATAGTTATAAAATTGTTGGTATGTAAGCATTGTGCATTAACTTCATGGCTAGTCGTTATAAGTGTTATTCATACTATAGAAGTATAATGGAGATGGTTTATTGATAGACTTCACTATTCGGATAATATCCATCGGATATTATTTGTATCCATACTGTATAGGCCTATCGGATTCAGATATCCATAATATTATCCAAATCACTATCCGGGTTGGTTCGGACGGTCAGACGGTCTGAAATTATCCGTACCATTTTCATCCCTATTACAAACCCCCAATTATTGAACGCCGTGACAACATAATTTGCATAAATTACATTCATTCTGCAGTCCACTTCTAGCGAGTCACACGCGTGCTGCACGCCCTACTTAAATTTATACAAGTTGCAACTGCAAAACTAATTGTAATACTAATTGAAATGTTTCTAATTTATATAAGCACTCCCTCTCGGCTTAAAGACTAAGCATTCGGGCGATATATGATGCTGCCTATAAGCAGAGGCTGCTACGAGATTAGGATCAGCCTAACATTTCCCCGGGTGGCATGGTTAAGCTTGAAGCAAATTTGTCTATTAAGCAGTGTGAATGCTTTTCTAAGCTTTTATGGAGGGAGAATGACTAACTTTTTATAGTCATGTCCTCTTTAGAGATTTAGATGCATCGGATCAGATCTTGTATGCCTTGATTTGACACAATCCTCATCGGGGATCCCACAACAATGCCTCAACCCATATTTGACCTGTCACCTACTCCGAACCCGAGGGGAGGAGGAGAAGACGGCAAGATGACTGACACCGGCGCATCGCCACTATGTGAAAGAGGAATATGAACCTGTCCAACACCATTGGCACTCCCACATGAAGCTAGGCACATCACAATGGGGATCCATGGGGAGGTGCCTTCATGTGGGTCGAAACTTGGTGGGGACCTGTCACCGCAAGGAGGTGGAGCAGGCATGGTCGTGGGGGAACACTGCCACGGGGAGATAGGGAGGAGTCAGGCATGGTGAGCGCTTGGCGAACCATGGCTGTGGGGAGGGTTGAGAAAGAGAGCTAAGGGCGGCGGCTAGGATTTGTGGGGGAAGAGTAAGGATGGGGGGCTTGGGCAAATGGTGGGGTGAGGAAGCCTGATACCGGTTGTAGGATGTCCTATACGACGGGGAGAGGTCGGGTCGGGTCAGGTCAGGCTAGGGCAGTGGTCGACCTGAATATGACCCTGGTAGAGCTAGAGACTTGACCTAACCTCAACCTAGTTGTTGGGTCTGGTTAGGATCTACATCTCTATCATAACTACATGTTTAGATAAGAGGCATTTTGGCAAGTTCACTTGGTTGCAATTGCTTGTTCGAAATCAATAGGAACAAAAGTAAGAAGTAGGTCAAAATAAAATGAACACGAGACACCAATTTAACATGAAAAACTCTTATGAAAAAAAAGCACAAGTACGAATTGGCAAAACTTCACCATTTTCAAGAGAGTTACAAGTCACAATAAATTACAATGTGATATTTTGCCGTATGGTCTACAACAAGCATCTATAGATGATGGCGTCCAAGTGTCCTACTCTAGCCCAAGCCTTCTCTACACTCTGTCAGACTTGGCCTTTTTTCTAATTTCGGATCATATCATGAACATTGTTGATCCTTAATTATCCACGTATCAAAGATCACCCCTTTAGTATAGCAGAGCTTTCGTGCAATTCTGTTATCTTGGAAAAATATTGATCCACAGCACCCTATCTCGCGCCGTCGCGCGTAGCCTTGTAAGTGCAGACATGGCAGCAAAAACTCCAAACTTTTTCCAAACTTGGACTCTGAAGTCGTGCCTTTAGCCTATGGGCATTTGAATTCCCCGTACGTGCTACGTACGACAAAGCAATGTTCAGCATTTCAGCTGGATAGCTCAGCCAGCTGCGCTGCACACCACACACTCGACTCGATCGAGCGTACCGTATCTGCCTTGCGAAACAATCATGTGTTTACTTGTATGCTCGTTGACCTCGACTGGAAGAGTAAAAGTCGCCAACTCCGCATATATTCCAATCGAAAAATCTCACGCGTTGCGCTGCGACTAGCAAGTAATTCAGCGTACATCCACACGATCATCATCTATATAATTAAGTGGCAGAGGCAGCTAGCAACTGTAACCAAATCACATAAGACACATCAGTCATCAGACAGTCGCCTCCGGTTCTTCGCTAGCTGATCAAGTCAAGCGTGCGTAAAATAAGCGTTCCGGGAGATCGACGAGGTGGCCATGGAGTACGGGCCGGCGAGCTTCTCCTGGCCGGCGGCGCTGGCGTCGTGGTTGGCGCGCTTCTGCTCGGGCTCCGACGGCGACGGCCGCCGCGAACCGGCCGGCGACGACGGCGGCGACGGCGCCCCGAGGAGGCAGATGGCCGCAGCTGCCAAGCACCTATACGGCGCGCACAACATCAAGTTCGCCTAGCTCAAAATCCCTAATTAACCGTGTTTAATTTCCATCTCTTCTTTTTTTCCCCTGCTACGATTACTTAATTCCTATCTGGAGTGTACATGTACCATGCAAGTACGTGGGTATGATTGCGGGAACCAAACGCGACTACGCGAGTGTATATGTGTATGCAATATGCATGTCGTTAAATCAATCTCGGCGCCGGTGGCCGGCCGGCGATCGATCACGATCCAGAGCGGCGAATGATTGGAGCAGGCTCTCCCCTGGTCTCACGTGCCGGCACCCATGGCCATGAAGGCGACAACTCACTCCCAAAGCCCCCAAGCTCACATGCCCCCCTCCCTAAAAAACAGATCCATGTTCCATAATCCAACCGAAAAGCCAGCAGCGCCACCCGAATTAAATCCCACAGCAATTTCTACAATTCTACGCGCGCACTCGCGCTTGCTGCTTCGTTAATTTACAGCACGGCGCGAGATCGATTCGCTGGCCACGTGACGCAGCTAAGCTTGCTAGCTCCAACGATCGATCGTCTGATCAACTAAGCCTAATCAGAGGCTCAGATCCATCTGATCAGTGGCGATCGGGCGCCACGCTTATCTTAATCCCATTGTTTACTGATCCCTAAACGGATTCCTCAGCCTGGGGCAGCAGGCTGCTGCAGAGGGAATGTTCTGCTCAGAGCGAGGGGCAGCTGAGCTGAGCTGACGGCCTGTCAATGATGATTGGGGTTAGGGAATAATAATCCGCCATTGAGGGTAGCTTTCTTGTTATGTGTCCAGCAAGGAAACGGCCGCGAAGCTTCGCGGGTCGTGCGGGACACATGCGCCGTGTCGTTTCTGGGCGCAACGACTTTCGCTTTGAGCTTAGCTTCCTAGCGCCAAAATTTATAATCTGGCTAGCTCACCTACTTCTACTTGGGTGGTTCATGTGATCATGTCTTCATGAACCCTAGCTTGCCACAAGGTCACCGTCGTCGGTCACCTCCCCCAGATTCGCAGACGCTAGGCACGCTGCCTGCACCGCGGGGCGTCCGTGATTTAGACCTCCTTGGTTTGTAGTTATAATTTAGTTTTGATTATGTATGGTTAAAAATATGGAGAGCCTCTGAAAAATGGACACATGGAAAGGCTGAAAAATTATTTAATCTTCTTAAAATCTCTGAGTAAACCCGTAAAATTTTGAAAAAGCTACACTTTTGTTAGTCATCCAAAGACTGATTTTTAGAGAAATGTCAGTCGATTTTGTCATATTTCTAAATGTTTTCGCTGGATCTTTTATATGCCTTATAAAGATATCCGATCTACGGTCCAAAAAAACAAAAAAAAACAATTGAGTTTTCTTCCAAAAAAAAACAATTGAGAGTTAAATAGTCTGATGTCAAGTCGGTTCCAAAAATTATTTTAAAACATTATATTGAATGGTTTGTATCAAAATAATACTTCGCCCGTTCCAAATATATGCCTTGTTCTTTTCTGCTTTGCGTAGCATACCGTTTCTGTCGACGGTTGGGATATTGACCCAAGTCAACCAAGGTTCTTCAAAGAGGAGATAGAAGACACGCCGAACAACCACGAACAGCAACGAACAGGAGACAGGGGTTTTTATCCTGGTTCAGGCCTCTCGGGAGAGATAATAGCCCTACGTCCAGCTTCTCTTATATATCTGGGATGAATACAGGGTGGAATTCGACGAGATCAGCAGGTCTCAGCGAGCAGTATGTGACAATGCGAAATCTATTGGCCAGGGTCCCCTTAAACATCTTAGGGGTCCTGTTTATATAGTACGGAGCAAACCGACCTACCGAGGAATATCGGGCCGGGCTAACTACGAGATCGTAGCAATTTTTTTATATAGCATATTTGGTGGTAATATTTTTTTTCTTAGATTTTAGTAGTCCTCTTAAAGATGCTAGAACTATTTTTTTATTATTCTTTTTTCAATATTTAAATGTCTCTTTAAAGACTTTCAAATTTTGCTACAGTAAAACGCTACGTTACGACAAGCTGAAATATACAAGGCCATATAAGGCATATAGGTTTTTTACACGGTTTTCAACACAGAACTTTGACCATTATTTATATCAAAAAAACTTTAAGCATTATTTGCTCTCACAATATGTTATCAACAACTATAAAATTTACATCAAATGAAAATACTTTGAAATATAAATCCAGCTATATCACATGTATAACACTAAACATATATGTTTTTAACTTAATTATTAAAAGTTACAAACGTTGACCTTTTTCAATACATGCGCATTTCTTATTTTAAAACGAAGTAAAATTTTTGAATTTAACCAACCAAAATCACGAATCAAAGAACCCCTCCGCTCTCGTTCACGCGGCAATTAACACGAGAACCAGTACGGAAGTGGCTAGCTGCACTGGTAGCCTGGTAGGTGATGCAGATGCTAGCTGCAGCATGCAGCTAGCCGACGTCTGACCGACCGAGTCCGTGGCCGATGGTTCATGCACCGCCTGGTGGACCCATCACCCATGGAGGCGCCGAGGTAGCCCCACTGTTGGGCACGTGCACCACGGTACGCGCGAGGCACGGCGGACGGCGACAGGGGCATGCATGCAGATGCAGATGCAGATGCGTCGGGTACACGCACGATCCCGATCCATCCATCCATCCATCGATCTTGCCGGAACGTGCCGTGTCCGTGGGTCGATCCATACGTGACAGCGAGCGATCCATCTCCACGCATCAGCCTGGAAAACATATGCAGCAAAAACCTACGAGATTACTAAAACGGCTTGGCTATTTGGCAGGAGCCTGTGCCTAGCCAAATCATGCAGGCGCCTGCGCGATGCCCACCGAGCTGCGCGTGATGCAGTCACGTTGTATAGGTACACGTTTTCCATTTAAATTTCTTTTTTATTTCTATTTTATATGGAGTCCAAATTGCGTAGAAAAAATTTTATAATTCTTCTAAAATCCTAATCAACCCATTTTAAATATTAAACTATTTTTTATTTTTTATTATTTTTTTATTTAATTAGCACTCAATTAGTGAAAATTCCACTAAATTTCTACTTTTTCCACATTTTCATTTATTGGAAAAAAATGTTTTGTGATAGTGAAATTTTTTGCGCGAGGTATGATCTATTATAGATTTATTTTGTTTTTCATTTATTATAGATTATTTTATTTTCTATTATTATAAATCTTTTTTTGTTTTCTATTTTTCACGTCGAGAGATTTTTTGGTCGTATAATTTGCGAAATCGTGCAGGCGCAAAAAATTCCACAAAATTTCTACTGTTTTTTCATATTTTCATTTATTGGAAAAAATGTTCTGCGATAGTTGAATTTTTGACAGCGTCTACAAATTGGGGATTTTGACAGACGCCTGTACAAAAACGCTTATTGCAGGCGCCTGTCAAATAGTTGGTCCCTTACTAAAATACCGCAGTTTAAACGTTTTTTTAGAAATGAATATTGAAGTAGTAAATAGAAGAAATTTAGACCTTGTTCGGCTAAGAATTAATATGTCTAGATGGATTCTAAGAGCATGGACAACAGCATCGCTGTTATGGTAGTCTAGCTGCATCACAGGCGAGCAGTATGCAGGCCAAGAAATTCGCGCATGGAGGGGGTAAATTTGCGCATGTAGGCGAGAAAAATGGTGGGAAACAGAGCGACCGGGAGAAATAGCGAGGTTATTGTAGCCACAGTGATATGGAGACTAGCTGCTGGGCACAGGGATTTAAATTTCGGTAGAAGAAAATTTTCGATCCCCAGAGAAATATCCGAAATTTTGTCGGAATAAAAATAAAAAATTTAAATTTTTTAAAAAATGTTGAATTGAGATTTGAACTATGGATCTCAAGCTTGTTTAAGAAAGAACTACCCACTAGGCTACTACAAGACTGGTTGTTAAGAGTTAAGTTATGCCTTCTTTTTTATTTATAAGGATTAAATTTGATCAAATGTTTTGAATTCAAAAATTTAGTTTTCATTTCGGTCGCCGTCGAAATATCCAAAATTTCTTCGAAAAAAAAACACTGGCTAGGCATGCTCTAGTTAAGATGCTCCAGGACTATAACAAAAAAATAAAAAAAAATATAGATAAACAGTAAAAAAATTATAAATAATATCTGAATGTTCTGAGTCAGAACGAGTTTAAACTTTTTTTAGAAATGAACATTGAAGTAGTAATAGAAGAAATTTAGACCTTGTTCGGTCTAGCCGCGCAAACTCGCGGGTCACCTTGCTCGTTACTAAAATACCGTAGTTTAAAATTTTTTTAGAAATGAACATTGAAGTAGTAATAGAAGAAATTTAGACCTTGTTCGGCTAAGAATATGTCTAAATGGATTCTAAGAGCATGGACAAGCATCGCTGTTATGGTAGTCTAGCTGCATCACAGGCGAGCAGTATGCAGGCCAAGAAATTCGCGCATGGAGGGGGTAAATTTGCGCATGTAGGCGAGAAAAATGGTGGGAAACAGAGCGACCGGGAGAAATAGCGAGGTTATTGTAGCCACAGTGATATGGAGATACTAGCTGCTAGGCATGCTCTAAGCTAAGATGTTCTCCAGGACTATAAAACAATATAAAATAAAAATATAGATAAACAGTAAAAAAAATTATAAATGATATCTGAATGTTCTGAGTCAGAACGCCGTTCATACGGTGCAAGCCGCGAGGCCGTTCAAAGTTGGAACCTAGAACACCATTCAATGATGGTGAAGGAAGGGTGCTCCAGCCTCCAGCTAGCCGCAATCCGCGAGGCTGTAAAGGACATTGTGATTTGTGAGTGACAGCACCAGGCAGTCAGGCACCAGCCGCCGGGTGGATCGTGCGTGCCGTGCCGCGGTGCCGGCGTTTCACTGGCCGGTGGCACGCGCCGGCGGCCGGGCGGCTCGGCGTATGTGCATGTGCAGGCAACGGGTGGGATGGGATCATGGGAGGCGGTGGAGACGGACAGCGCGCGGCACGTGAGCTAGCCTAGCAAGCTGCTCAGCTAGCTAGTCGTGAACTGCCACGACGCGCGCGCGCGCACAGCGCGCGGCGTCGGCTGGCTCTCCGCTGTGCCGTGCCGTGCGGCGATCAGCGGTGGATCATGCATGCATGGCCGTCGTCCAAGGCTGGTTTGCCGTCGGATGCCGAATCAGCTACCGGACATGGCGCTGCTTTGCCGACACGTGCTGACACGCCACTGTCTTGGCGTTTGCTTCCTGTTTTAGCACGTACCATGCACTCTCTCCTGCAGATCGCAAGGGCAGGCAACCTCGCCACTCTCTCTCTCTCTCTCTCTTAGTTCTCTCTCTCTCTCCACTCGTCCGACTATAATAGGCTCCCGGACAGCCGAATTGGCCACATTAATTCCTTCTTCCATCAGTACCAGGGTACCAGCGGCAAGATCCATCGCAGACACCATCTTTTCTGCTGCGACGGAAGTCGAGGCTAGCTCCAGAGAGATCTCCTCCGTAGTCCCGTCCGACAGGCGACAATGCAGCTCTTCCAAGGTACGTATACGTAGCGGCATGCCGCGAGAAGCTTCGCCGTGTTCGTCTCCTCCGCCGCTCTGCCTCGATCTCCCTCTCGCTCATCATGCTCGTGGCCGCGCCATGGCTGCCCGTGACTCTATCGCAGGAGAGGAGCCGGCCCACGACTTCCTCTCGCTCCACACCGGAGCAGCAGGGTCCTCGCCGCCGTTCCAGAATGGTGCCCTCAAGCCCCTGAAGCTGCCCGGCCAGCGGGGCGGCGGCGGCAATGGCGCTGCGGCGAACGCCATCGACGGCACGGCGGACTCGGAGGAGCGCGCGCTGCCGGGTGGCGTCGCGACGTTCAGCATCAGGCAGGCGTCCGATCCTCCTCCGAGGGAAGAGGCTGGAGGCCATAGTGGCATCGTCAGGGGCTCTGGAAGCCGGCCTCGTCGCTCGCCGTCTATGGTGTGGCAAGATTCAGGTACTGAGCAGAGATCCGTAGGTGAGATCATCATACATGCAGGTTTTGCAATCGCAAACCGCAGTGGCATTGACGCATTGTTCTTGAGAGTGCTGCTGCATTTCGGGCTCTGATTGAGTGGCGCCTCTCTTCTCTGCGTGTTCAGCGACGACGAGGGCAGAGGGGAGGAGCAGCGCCAGCAGCGCCGATCAGGGGCCCAGCACTCCGAGATCGAAGCATTCGGCAACTGAGCAGCGACGGCGGACCAAGATAAATGACAGGCAAGGCTAGCTGAGCTCAAAATTATTTCAGCTCTGAATTATTTTTTTTAGCAAATCAGTTCTGAATTACAATTAGCAGAACCGTCAAAACAACGGATACATGCTTGCCGGCTCAACTCGTAGTCATATCCGGACATAACAACCGGAAGGCACAAAAACGAAATACTTTCTGCTCCGGAACGATTCATCCATTGAAATTTGCTTTTGAAAGATCTCTTCTTGCTCATTTTCAGGCTTGAGGTGCTTCGGGAGCTCCTGCCACACTGTGATCAGAAGAGAGACAAGGCATCTTTCCTTCTCGAGGTAAATAGAACATCAACTTTGGCATGGCAGTCAGCTGGTTACAGTTTAAAACTTTAAATTTTCACTTGGTGAAACATTTTGCACGCAGGTTATTGAATACATTAGGTTTTTACAAGAGAGGGTCCAAAAGTATGAGTCATCAGACCCAGAAAGGAACAATGCGGATTCTAAATCCATGCCATGGGTACTAACATAAGTGTGTTACCATGTTCATACAAAATTGTGCAAGAATCATGCATACCAGATTGCAAACAAGGCTATGTTTATGCTTTAACTTTCATTTTCTCCTTTTTTTTGAGGTAGGCAAAAGTGTACTACAGATCATGTTGGAAAAACACACAGGTAATTCTATTGAAAGAGAGCACATCATAACTGCAACCACAATTTCACCGATAAGTACCTTCCTTTTATTCCTTTTTCATGTTCTTGCAGAACAATAGTCAAGTCCAGGGAGGAGATTTACCAGCTTCCCCGCAAGATGTGGACAAAGAACAAGGTGTTTCAAAACACATCACAGTAGCACCTGCTGCTCTCTTCAGCATACAAAATGCAAGAGAAACCAGCACATCTGTCTGCTCCCACCACATGGCGACAGACACAGCACAAAATTGGGAAAGTAAGCTACCTTCCCCACTTCTATTTCCCAATCACCTTTCAGTAGTGTCAGCTTCATGGTAAGGTCTAGATTGACCAGGTATTATGTCTTCACACCACAGAGAACGTCACACCTAGCAATCAGCCACCATGGCTGAGCATGTCAGCAATGCACCAAGACTCTAATTCAGGCAACAGAACGCTAAGCAGGCATGAGGGACAAGGCCTCCACAGCGACATTCGTAGTCTTTCTAGTGCTTACTCTCAAGGGTCTGCTTCTGAACCAATTTTGTTTTGAGGTTAGCTTTTGAAATGCCTGTAACTGACAGAACATGATTTACCTTTTGCAACAGGCTATTAGATAGACTGACAGAAGCTCTAAAAAATTCGGGAATAGACACATCTCAAGCTAGTATATCTGTAGAGATAAATATGGACAGAAGAGTAAGAGAAATTACCAGTGACAATTCAAAGGTATAGTGATTGACACCAGCAAGTTAAGCTTCAGAAATTTTAGTTATTCATCAATTTCAAAAATCGTAGATCATTCTCTTACTGATTCGTTAGCACTTCATATCACAGGTCAATGAAGACGAAGAGTCCATTCAAGTAACCAAGAGACGCCGGTGCGATAAAAGCTAGAAAATTGAACTATTGAAGCATTGCCAAGTTCACACAAGAACTTTGCAGCAGCACACCACAATTGATGTAATTCTTTTATTTATATTGCAACCACAATTTACTAACCGAAGCTTCCATTCATATACCAAGGAAAGTTGTTTTGGAGGAGACAATGAGAAACCTCCCAAAAATTGTTCATTCATCATTTGTAAATGAAGTTAAGAATGTTTATGTCGGTATGTGCAATGTTCTCTCGTAATTTCCAGATCAACTTTATATAACAAGGCCCTAACACGCCGCTCCCTGCTGCGTCCACGTCGACGCCTCGTCCGTGCGCCTGCCCTGTCGTCACCACGTCGCCGAGCAGCCCCCGGCTTTCCGATCGCTTCGTCCAACAAAATCTGGCCGTTCATACCAAATTAATCTTTAAAAACAAAAAAATGGTGTGCCGCAGGCCAACGCGTGTGCTTCGGCGGGTTGGCTAGCTGAGGCAGTCGTCACTCCGCAGCCCACAGTTCGAGCTTGCTCCAACCGCAGCCGTGCTGTTTTTTTTTCCAGCTGCAAGCATTTGTTCTTTATGATTGCATAGCAAACGGATATTTTCACCTTAAATTGCTTTTAGCAAAAAAGGACTCACCATAGGTGCACTACCCTCGCTAGTTCAATACATTTGGTCACACGCTAGATTGTATTGCCAATTGGCGCTATAACTAGAGGGGCACGTGCAATATCGAACTGCCGTGACACCCTTGAGCCGCTCGATATGGTGACTAGGGGGCAATCGGGGGGAGATTTCAATTTATACCACTCAATTGGAGCGCCTCATTTCAAATGACATCCAATTCAGTTAACTTTTGTTGTCCCTGCCGTGGCTACAATTTTTTTTTTATTTAATGTCGTTCTTATCTTTCCCTCTATTTTCTCCTCAATTTTTCTTCCCGTCAGACCAAAATGAAGATGAAGAGTCCATTCAAGTAACCTAGAGACACCGATGCAACAAAATCTAGCTAGATTTCGATTCATACCACTCAATTTTTACTAACCGAAGCTTCCATTCGTATACCAAGGAAGTTGCTTTGGGGGAGACGACGAGAAACCTCCAAAAGTGGTTCATTCATCATTTGTAAATGCAGTTGAGAATCTTGCTAAAATGTGTGTATCACTATGTGTAATGCTCTCTCTGAAGTTGCACCGGATTCATTTGGTCATACACCGGATTGTATTGTCCATGTATCAACCTTTCATAGTCCCATTGATTGGTGCTATAACTTGAGGGCAGGTGGATTTTTTTTTTTTGAAGCAGGGCAGGAGAACTGCCATGTATTCAAAAGCAGAAAAAGGTTACAGGGCGGGAAGGTGAATGACTCTTAACAACGTTACCATTGTCCACCCAAAAAAACAGGGCTTTCGTCCGACGCGTCCACCCCAAATCACATCGAAGGGAGGTCACACTGCAGGGGAAAGACACGAAGCCGACATCACCGATCCCATGCCGCCACAATACAGTCAAAGAGGGGAACAACCTAGATGCCGCCAAACCTCACAAGGAGGTGGGGGAGGTAAGCGGCGGAGAAGCGGGGCTCAAAACGGCGGAGGACAAAGGATTAACTACTGCATTCGAGAGAACTGTTATGCTATGGCATGCATGCAGTTAAACTATAGCTAGGATAATTTTTGGAAAAATACCCAAAATAATCAATACATAAATTGAAATACATAAAATAATCCAAGTTAAAAGAAATACCCGATCTGACACTTGATCCTGCTACCCCACATGGCTCCCGCCACGCTGCACAGCGGGAGCACCTGCTCCCTCCACCCCGCACGCGCGGGAGCTTCCTGGATGCGACACGTGGCACGAGCAAAGCAACAGGCCTAGCTGTATGTGACACATCATAGCAAAGCTAGCAAAGTGTCTATTCAAAGAACTAGCTAGCTAGCTAAGTTAGCAGTGCACAGCTATCATCAGAGAACTAGCTAAAGTTTTTTTCATTTGAATTTAATTTTATTAGCCAATTAAAAATTTCAAAAAAGGTGAAAGTTCTTGTGGACCATTCCTGTGAGCCTATGATTCCATTTTTCCTAATTTCATTGTGTTATGTTGTCACATTTTTTAAAAAAAATCCAATAAAGTTTATTAAATTTACATGCATTTGATACCCCAAGCAGCTAACTAGCTCTGCTCGGTGATGTATCTCATAAATCTAACAAAACTTTATCAATATTTTAAAACTCGTGTGACTTAAAAAAACAAACTTTGAAAAATGGAATCCTAAGTTCATGGAAGGGTTCATGAAAGTTCCCTTTTAAATTTATCAAAAAAATTGAATTAATTTTGAATTTGATTCGATTTGTAAATTTTATCATCAATTTTTACTTAAAAAATGGGAAGGTAATTTTTTCAAAAGTTTCATTTTTTTGTTTGAATTTAAATATAATGATAAACTTTTGCTATTTCTCGGATGATTTACTACTACTCAGATGCATACCGATGAGTAGCAAGGTTATCTGCAGTTGCTACTATCCCCAACCAACTTAGCTTTCTCTGTTGTGTCCGGCTTCGGAAAAAATACCCGAAATAAATTATGCTACAGAAAATAAATATAGCTATGGAAAATAATTTTATGCTACAAAAAATAAATAATTTTGAATTATAAATTATAAAAGTGAAATTTTTAAAAAATATTTTGTGACCCCATTTTATTAACTAGTTGTTCTTTTCTAAAAGTTTCATTGTTTGGTTTTGCTATGATGTGTCGCATGCAGCTAGGTTTGTTATCCAGGAAACTCCCGCCGAGCGGGGTGGCTGGAGCAGATGCTCCCGCGGTCCCGTCATGGGGCGTGGCGGGAGCAAGTGCCAAACCGGTATTTCGATTTATTTGTTGATTATTTCAGGTATTTTTCGATAATTTTCTATGTAAAAAGGGGGAAATTGGCTCCACTCCATCGGTCAAACCACTAGGAAAATGCCATCGTTTTTTTTTAGATTGTGAAAATACCATTGCTTTCTCGCCTCTTTTGTCAAAATGTCACTACTCTGTTGGATCCTCATGTTATGTTACCAAAAAAGACAGAATGCCCTTATGGGAAAAACTGAAGCTAAATGCTCATCTCAAAATAAAGGGAAATTGATGAAAGGCATTTGACGTATAAAATATTTCGCTTTAGATTTTTGGAGATCACCAAATGCCTAACATTTGGCTTTAAATTCCTTTTTTTTTCTAAGGACATTTCTATCTTTTCTGGCAGCATAACACGAGGATCTAATGAAATAGTAGCATTTTGATTAGTGAGGTGAGAAAGTAATGGTATTTTCATTATTCACCAAAAAAATGTTTTTTTTACCAAATTTTGGCATGGGGCGAAACCCAGGGGAAAAAACTATAGTTTAGACTAGTGCTTTGAATGTGTGAGTTTGTTACTTTGTTGGGGTGGAGTCGAGAAGCGGCAGCAGGTTGGGGAGCCAAACCATTGTCACATTTTGTCACAACTAAGGTTAACGTTCATTTGGTTCATAATCAAGAAATGTGTGTTTTGCCATAACCTGTGACAAGTCACATCCGAAATTTGTGGCACTTTCATTATCTTTACCAAATCGTTTGCACTCACTTCAAATCACAAACCCAAGAGACGTTGGTGCAATAAAAGATAGATCGCTGTGGACTTGAAAATTCAAACATCACATCTGACGCGATTCTTTCATTTATATCTGAATCACAATTAATGAACCTTAATTTCATATACAAAGGAGGTTGCTTTGGGGAGGAGACCGAAACCTCCCCAAACTGCGAATGAAGCTTCCCTGCTCCCGCGTGTGCTCCCTCCCGTGCTCCCAACACGTGGCAGCTTCGCATTGGGGAAGCAAGGTAAAAAGCAAGGAAGTGGGGCCCGGAGAGCAGCACCCATGTGAGGAGGGAGCACGGGAGGGCGCAGGGAAGCCAAATTCTCAAACTGCCCATTTGTCATTTGTAAATGCATTTCACATTCTACAATGTGTATGCCTATAAACTCTCTAGAGTTCTCCATTGAAATCATTTGGTCATACACTGAATTGTAATGTCATTTGTATCAACCTTCCATTCCATAAATTGCTGGCTAAAACGGTAAGCAACTACTGGGCTACTAACACCAATGAACCATCGAGATGTTTGCTCATATAAGATTCCATTTCCCTTTTACAAGCATGATCCCAGCAAGCTCACATCACCTGGCGCTCGGCTGCATCTGCGACGATGGGCAACCGTGGCGTCTTCCCGAGTAGGCACGCGCCCCCGCCATAGAACAGGCAGACGAGCAGGAAGAGGAAGACTGTATTCTCCATGCTCTGGAAGAGCTCGAGCCCAATCCCGCCGCTCGAAGGCGCAAATGACTGCGCGAGGAGGTCGGGGAAGATGAGCAGCACGTCGAGCGCGACGGCCTGCATGGCGTTGAAGCGGACGAAGCGGGAGAAGGCCTGCTGGTTGCGCACGACGGCGAAGTAGAGGGTGAGGAAGAGGAGGAAGGGCGTGAACGGCGAGGAGTGGAAGAGGCGCGCGGCCGGCGCGAGCGGGAGGAGCAGAGCACTGAAGACCGGGAACTGGGCGAGGAGGAAGCGCCCGTGGTGCACGCCGTCGAGGAACGGGTAGAGGTAGGCGACCGCGGCCACGACGCGGTCGGGCGCCTCCACCGCGCCGCTGTTGTCGTTGCCGTTGTTAGGGTTGGAGGCGCGCGGCGGGGCGAGCAGGCCGGGGCGGAGCCGTGAGGGCGCGGCTCCGGTGAGGAGGAGGCGCGCGTGGGAGGGTCTGAGCAGCGCTGGCGCCGCGCGGCGGAGCGGGCGGGGGGAGGACAGGAGGAGCGAGACGGCGGATGCCATGGGTGGCGGCGCGCCGGTGGGAGCGGGGATTCTTGTGGAGCTTTGGGACGTGCGGACGAGCGGTTCTGGCTCAGGTTGACAGTGGAGTGGTGTGGCGCCGGCGGCGAGTGTGCGGCGGCGGCGGCGGCGGCGTCGGCTGCTGTGTTGCCTCCCGAGGCGAGCGGCGCGGGTGGGAATAGAGATTTTTGTGGAGTTTGGGGATGTGGCCGTGTGGGAGACGAGGAGATTGGTTGGTGGTAGACTGGTGGGAGACGACGGCCACGGGCGCTGGGCCACTCCGGGCCTAACTAGTTTTGATATGGGCCGGGCTTTCGGTGCCGTTCTGTTGGCTGGTCAGATTAGGGCACGTCGAAGGACAAAGTTGGGTGGCATAGTATTTCACTAAATAAAATAGAAGAGAAAAAAATATCCACGAATTATAGAAAGAATGTGTGAATGGTGACTGAGTAATGACTAAACTGATTTGAGTTAAGAATGATAGGAGATGGCCTTGAGCCACTATCCACTCCTTTTCACTATTCATCCATATGTCTTTTTTTACTATTATATTTGCTATAATACTGGAACGTCCTAAGTTAAGATCCATTGGATATGCCCAATGAGAGAACCCTAGCCGCCTACCCACCCTGCCACCCTCACTCGTGTGGCGGTGTAAGCCTAAGGGTCTAATCTTATCAGCTTATCAAGTTTATTTGACTTATTTGTCTATTTACTTATCTTCATTTAAATTAAAGAAAAAATATTTTTAGAATTCAATTTTTTCTATCCCATAGACTTGTGTAAAAGCTCTAAACAACAAGTTGAACAAAATGGATTGGACACTCGAGGCTACTTCAAGAGATAAGTCAATAAGATAACCTGAGGAGAACGTGACCTAAATCTGGAGTTAAGTTCTAGAATCCGGACTAAGAGAACCTTACCATGCCAGTTGCCGCTGCCCCTCCCATTGCTGTCATATCATGACCTTCTATTTTTCAGTATTATCCCAAGGATTATCCGTTCTAAACAATATCTGATCATCTATATTTCACATATTATTTGAGGGATTATCCGTTCCAAACAATATGCAAACATCCGAACAATATCCAAACTTAATAGTATCTGTGTATTTATCCGAGAGTAAATTCAGATGCACATACGATATTATGGGAATCCGGACAACCGGATCTAATTCGATCTGTCCGCGCTACCTCACAAAGCAGATTTTTGAGTGGAGGGCCTAGTTTCTTAAGGCCATCACCAATACCAACCTAACTTAAGACGTCGATCCAAGCCACTAGATTACGCATCATTTCCACTATTCATTTATATTTCTCTCTACTATTTTATTTGCTACAATATTGAGACATCCTAAGTTAAGACGCGTTGGACATGCCCTTAGAGAGTTAGAATGCTGCATATGTTGATTTAGATTTTTTTTAGTGTTGTACTATTGCACCGTGGTGTACAACTTGTGCCATGGCCTATGGTGGGCTAGCCGCCTAGGATGATGTTAGAGTGGGTTGGTCTAGTGTCCTAGTTGGGTGTTGCCATAACTTGATAAAATGGTAGCTAATAGAGTCCAACAATAGTTTCACAATATAGTTAATTCGCACATCCTTTTCACTATTTATTTATGTATTTTTGTCTTTAATTTTATTTGCTATAATACTAAATCGACAGTCCGGCAAGTCGCATTGGGCATGGCCAAGCGCCTCAAAATGCTCTGACCGGGCTTGGTAATTTGGTATAAAACTACTTACGTACGTAGGTGTGTATGCATGTATGTATTCAGCGCAACTTTGGGGTCCCGGAAGTAGAATTACGCTCCATCCAATGGCTCAATCGATCTCACCGAAAACAAGGAGCCGAGGAGGCGAGGAGAGGTTGCGTGGTGGCGCCGGGCGCGGCGTCGAGTGCTCGAGGCTGCATCTCGTCGCTCGTCCCCTCCTCGGCATCTCTACGCCCGCGTTGCGTAATGAACGAACTGCACCCCATCGAAAACGGAGCACAGGAAAATGGACGTCTATCATCCCAAAGCCCGATCGATCTCGCCATCAATTGTTTCCATCTCAACAGTCCTAACCAGTAGGAGGATCGTAGCACAGTAACATGAGCTATTCCTGTAGTAGTAGTATTAGTAAACTCCTAGGAAGATTGCTCTTGCATCAATGTTAATCCTATATTAATCGTCGCTGAAAACAAGACGCACGGAATCGCATGCTGCATCTGGATAAGTGCTCTTCGATGCACCAGTCAAAAAAAAGAAGGTAGTAATAACTAATAAGAGTAAACTCGTGAATCGAAAGCTCTACTCAAACTTCCAGGTCACACAGCTAGCATCTGTACTGTAAAACTCGTCGAGAAGATGATTGGATATTAAAGAGCAACTTCATGTCATGCTATCCTGGGCGAAACATTGTAGACCTGACTGATAGCTCTGCTCGATTAATTTCCTTCGAGACAAACGACGTTCCTGTGGGAATGGATGCAGCCTCTCGCTCTCACCATATATACATGCAAGAATATCAGCTCCTTATCGGCGAAATCAACGAACAAATCTCCCAATTCTATTATTCTATAACGTCTATGTACTACCAGCTACATTCAAGTCAACAGCTCCGTCCATTTCTGATTCCATCCGCAGGCTCTCTGTAGCCAAGCTGAACTCATTGATGATGGACGCATTGCCACTTGAATCAGCTTGGAAGAAACGATCAGTAGTCCCTAGACTCCTAGTTCAGACATGTCATGTTGCTGAGAAGAATGGCATGGCAACAAAAAGTATCAGGATGTCTGCAACAGATTGGGGTGTCGCAAGCACTCTTGAGGGTTAGCATAAAAGTAGTCCTCTTCTTTGGGTTTGCCAGGAATCACTGCCCTTCTTGTAGCTGCCCCCACCCGGTTTGCATGGACAGCCTTGATTGATGAAGAGAACTTATCCCACCGCAAAGAACCATTGTTGTACTGATCGACTAGCTCAATGATAAGTTTTCGATCCAATAAGATCGTTTTCTTGAAACCCATGAACCTGCATCAGCATGTTTCACACGATATGTTAGTGTGTACCTACAAGGGGACAATCAGTTTCATCCCAAAAGTTTTTTTTTTAAAAAAACAACACAGAGTTTCTTTATAAAAATATGGTGAGAATATTCAAATAGGCTTTAAAATAAAACTGGTATGCAGGTCATGCAGAGGGCAGCAGGAAGGAAGTGGAGGTAGGAAAATGTTTCAGATCTGATGATCCATTTAGAAAATAGAAGTACGAGTGCATGGCCAATGGAATATATATATATATACCTGCGATGTCCCTCAACTTTAGCCATATTACCATCATATGTTGGAACAAATACATCGCTCTCCAGTGATACCAAGTAATCCAGTGCTGCCATCTGTGACGAATGGTTCTGAAAGAACCTGAGGTCAGATGGTTCCAGAAGCATCTCCTTTCTCACCTATGCATCAGTTTTCAACACATCAGCAAAAAAGGGAAAGAAGGTATTCAGATTAAAGGCATTGCAATAAAGCAGTTGTGTCATCATGGATGCACATGAACCATTTGGTCTTATACCACGTTGGGATATGCTGCAGTAAGTGAAGCCATCCTACGTTTTCCACCATATATTTCTCCAGCTGCAATATATATTTGCATACTTCTGTCAATCTCCAATGCTCTGAGGACAAGAGCAATCTCCTCTGGGGTCAAAGGGCAAAGGCCATCTTTTCTTTTTGCATAAGAATTTATTACTTTCTCTTTCCACCATGGATAAGCATATCTGGAAATCAGCAAGTAGCTCAGACGTTAACCTGGTGGAAAAGTAATATAACTCCCACAACACCTCACCCAAAACAATCTCCATGAATTAGGTCATTGTATCAAATGGTCTGCGAACAGGAAATTTTACCTCATTCTTGTTAGCTCGTCTGCCTCTTCATGAGTGCAACCTTCAGTACAGCCAGAGAATGCCAGCATATCCATTTCATAACGTAAATGGAGAACCAAAAAGGGGCCATTTTGGCGGAGCATTCTAATTACTCGCCTGGCCAACACTTCAATTTGGGGAGTAAATTTTAGTGAAGCATAGTTCACTTGGCAGCGCAATTTCTGGATATCCAGAGGTAGACCGTTATTTGCTAACCTAGCATCAGTCTTGTTCAGATGGAGAACCTTAAATTTTTTAATCAAAGGAAGAATCTGTGCAGAATAAATGGTTAGCCTTTTCACCGAATGGTAAGATTCTAAGAGAAGAACTCCAAAATACTACTGACCTGGTTATGATAATAGGACATATTTGACCAGCTAATGGGAGGCATTGAGTGCAACCTTCCTAGTTCCACTCTTCGCTTTACCCTAGGTGGCAATTCTCTCAGTATATGAACCTCACCTTTTAGAGAAGTTATAAAATGTTCCACGTCAAATATATCCTGAAACTCACTGCAAGGCACATAAAATAGAAGAAGGTATGAATAAATATAATAGAACATAGATAATACATAAAAAATATATTTAAAAAAGTTAAAAAAAAGTCTAAAGAAACAATGAAAGAGAAAAATGTATAATAAACACAGCAAATGCACCTTGGATCATTCCAAAACGATGTCTTATCCAACTCAGGCACTAATAAGGTCACATTCAAATATCTCGCAATGACAACCATATCACATATCTGATTGAACAGGAAAAGAAACAAATGTTTGAAGCATTAGATGCTACAGAGCATTATTTGACGAAAGATTAGTAAATGCCTATATGGAGGGTTTTCAATTTTCTTACAGCTGCTCGCATTTGGTTAAGCCCACCATTGCATGAAACCATCAAATAGCCATTGTTCCTATAAATTCCTAACAGTAAATAGAAACTAAAATATTAGGCGAAGCACAAACAGCTAGAGCACATACAAACATAGTTACTTATTATGAATTCCTGATATTGATGGAGTTGAAATTCACTGAAGAGCTTTAGTTCAACAAAAATTCACTGAAGAGCAAACTGGTAAATTCAATATCAATTAATATCCAGTAACAGCTATGTGAGGATGTGAAAAGCTATCAAGCAAATTCAACAAAAAAACAAGCACGCCTAGCATTTATGATCCATATTCAGAGAAATTTGTGAATTAATTATATCAATTGACATCAAATTATTTTTTGTATTGTTGTAGAATTATCCACATGAATGTACACAATCTTTCTGTTTTTGTCATTATTTCCCTACAGTTTTAACTTAAAATAATATTGACATCAAATCGAGAAAAATATCATATGAAATAAGCTTCCTACAACAGAGAAAATCATTGCAGTTTTTCCACAAATAGAAGTTAGTTTTTCTGCAAATAAAAAGTAAAATTATCGCTCATAGTGCTGTTTTGGGCCATATTTTTAGTTTAGCATGTTCATTTGTTCTTAGGAAATCTTACTAGAACATGTTTCTAGTTGATTTAGCTTGTTAAATTCATTGTCTTTAAACCTAGACATAGAGATGATTTACTTCAGCCAATAATCTCTAGGTATGTAAACTCTACCTTAATGACACATTATTGGTACTAGCCTAATGCATACTAATGTAGATATGAAGAAGTATCATGTTACTAGCATAAGGCATACTAATGCACATTTGTTCAATCAGTATGTGTTTTGTTCAATCTATGTGCTCCCTCCCTCTGCAAGCTCTTAATTGAGCAGATTAAGGTTACGGTCACCCATTTGAGTTTCTAGATGCACTACTATTGGTACCGAAAAGGACTAACCCATAAATATTGAGTTTGATAGCCACCAAATGTTGGTACATGTTCCTGTTCCTCTACGGCACGTAGTTAAACAATTACAATAAATAAGATTTCAAATTGGTAATAGAAATTTTGTTTTAAAAAAATCATTCAAAACTACGAAGAGTTTCCAGTCACCCCAAAAGCATGCAAAGCGCACCACAAAGGTATGATCAAAACATGGAAAAGGACCCAGACCGCGTAGAACATAGCTCATCTGCAAGTCGCAAAATCTTAAGCTCATTCCCATAGAACACCACGACAACTCGGATTATCCTACCGAAAAGGGCGGTGACATATACCTGTCTGGCACAATGCATTGGCGGAAACATCATCACCGGAATTGCTTACTAATCCGTTTCAGTGTAAGTGTGCAACGATGATCTTGTGATTATGTCAAGCAGATCGGTAGTACTCAGTTCAGTACTCACTCTTCGGCGGCAGCGCGACCTTCTCCACGACGGGCTCCGGCATTGCGAGCCGCGTGGCGGCGAGCGTGGCGGCCGCCTCCGGTGCAGGCCGCCACGGCGGCCGCCCCCTCGGGACGCGCGGCCCCCACGTGCTGCCTCCGGCCGTGAGCTGCACGAAGCACGTGCACACCAGCGCCGCCGCCGTGGCGCTCAGCATCCACAGCCTCATGCGCAAGCGCGCCGGCTTGGCCACCGGCGGGCACCCGAGCTTGCCCGCCCGGCCGCCTCCGGCCACCTTAAGCCCCATCGCGGCGAGTCACCATCCACCAAGAACCCGAGGGGATCGCTCGCCTCCGCTCAGCGCCGCCGCAAAGCCGCCGCCTTGGGTCAAGGTGGGCACCTATATATACGCCCCCCGACGCGCCAATGAGTGCCTCCGAATCGCGAGGAATCAATCACCTTCGCCTCGCCGGCGCCAATCCAGCAGTTATTGCCAATTCTCGGCCGCCCCGCCTCATCACCTTCCTAAAAACGGCCGGATAAATCCGGCAAGCCAGCTAAGAGTTGCCGCCTGTGTTCACACGGAGCCCGCGAGGCGAGATCCTCCCGAACGAAGAGCAGGCCACGCCGGCGGCGGCGGGTGGACCTCGCCGGAGAGCAGGAAGGAGGCGGCGGCCGCGGCGGAATGCGCCGGTGGTGTGCGGGAGCGAAGTTATTTCCGGCAGACGCGTCGGTGGTGCGCGCGGCGCACGGCGGCCGACGTGTCCAAGTAACCGGCGGCCGGGAGGGCGTGGTACGCGGCACCGGGGAGCGTACACCGGAGTGATGCGAGCGTACACGTGGACGGTGCAGATCGCTGGGAGCGGAAACTAAGGGAATACGGACGGTCGGGATGGGGTAGTGGGACCGGGAGTTAACGCGGCCGGGGCAGGAGCGCCGTCTGGAAGGGCGCTCCCACGTGAGCGAGGCGCGGACGCCGTTAGATCACGGGCCCACATGACAGGAGGAGTATGGTCACGTGTGGTGTTGCTATGCTTCCCGCCAGGCTCCGGAGCCCAGACGTCACGTGCCTCGCGAGTCGAGACGCGAGATAGAAATGAAGCAACCTAAAATCCACTACCATCAGCTCGAATTAGGCGCCGTTTATAACGAATGAAGAATAACTGCACAGAAAAAATTATCACCCGTTAAAAAAAACTGTTAACTCCTCAAAACCGTTCAAAACGCTAAAAAAAAGACTTTTCATACAAAGAAATTTGACGCTAGGACATTAAATTATGGCATTTTGCCATAGGGCATTCATTGGTCCATAAGTCATGGACACAATCAATATTCTATAACAAATATATTCTATAGGAAATATATCAGATTTATAGTATCTTCTAACCATTTTTACTGTTTTAAAATTTTTTAAGAGCGCCGAATCAAATGTTATTATTTTAAAAAGCGTGTTATTTTTTAAGTGCTCTAAAGGTCATTTATGTCATTTTTCCGAAGCTTTGTTTATATAAATGCCCTTGCCTTGCGTTGAATAAATATTACTATATTTTTACACGTAGTTATATTTGATTTGCTTGGCACATGCTCAACCTTGCACACTTTGCTATCTCACTCGTATCCATTTTTGTGCTCGACTATGTCATGCTTTCACGCCCTTTAATTTATAAAATGTTCATTGAAGTTTTAACTTGGCTTGAAACATAGGCCTAAGCCACTCTCAAATATAAAATATTTTGCTTTCTTACTTTAGTTTTTTATTATGAAGACACCTCTAAAAACTTTTAAAATTAGCATAATGAAATGAACTAACTTTGGAAACTAAATTCAAAAATACCTTAAAGTTCATCTCAAACTTATCACGAAGTTTAGCTCAAATTTCAATTCAGCCACTCCGAACAATGCCTTACTATATCATAAGCTAATCAATCGTTTTATAAAATATAACATGAGAAAATGAGAAAATCGTATAAATGAAATGATGCGATATATTTTGAACCTGCAAAGCACTCCATACTAAGAAGGCAGCCCAAAATAAATAAAAAAGTGTGCTTACGATAATTGTTTTTATTTACGGTAATAAATGAAAAGCCCTAACATAAGAAGATGTTTGAACCCGACCGCCATAGGCTATTAGTTTGTCATGTATATTTAACGAAATTATCCACCGTGCCATCGAATATATTTGTGTTATACTCTCTGCGATTCCACCATCCTAACCCTAACCAGTTACTCCCTCCGGTCACAAAAAGAAGTCGCCGTTGACTTTTGGACACGTCTTTGACCATTCGTCTTATTCAAAAATTTGGTTCAAATATATAAAAATATAAGTCATACTTAAAATGCATTTAATAATAAACCAAATCATAACAAAAAAAATTTGAATACGATGAATGGTCAAAGACGTGTCCAAAAATCAACGGCAGCTTCTTTCTATGACTGATGTAGTAATTTGCACCTCCTCCGGCCATACCTATGATTGCGCTCATCGCGCCCAATTGGCGATCCCTACCCGCGATCCATGGGGCCAATTGGGAAATCACCGCCTTCCTAAAGAAAATCCGTTTTAAATATCGAGTACATGATTCAACAGCGACGGGAGCAAATGCGTTTGACTCAGCTCAGTTCAGTTTCACAGCTTGAGATGTACGACGTGATGGCCTCAACTGCAGCCGCGAGTGTTGGAAGCTGAGAGTCACAGGATCCACAGCCACAAGTGCAGCACAGCGCACGCGCGGAAGTCATTGCAGTCGATGGCTGGACGCTAGCACGGCATGTCAGCGTGCGTGTACCAGTCCGGATGAAACGACGAGGCCGCGCGCGGCCGGCACTCCGGCCTCCGGGTCTCCGCGGCAGTGGCAGTGGCAGGGCCCCTTCTTTTTGTATTCTCTCTTCGACTTTGTACTGCTCCTAGCAGCATTCGTAGTAGTACTTTCTCTGTTTTCAAAAAAAATATTGTTACTTTTGAACACGCATTTGACTATTTGTTTTATTTAAAAATTTATTTATCTCTAGAGGCAGGTGAACGAGATAGGTACAGGTTTACAACTTATTACAAAGCATGTCATTTGCGCACTTCACTGGAATTTACTCGGGCATTCGCTCCACGGTAAGAAAAAGCGGGCGTGATCCTAAGGAAACGGCCCATGGGCCGCTAGTTTCGGCCACTTTCCGCACGGAGACCACTGCCCGTCATCTCCAGACATCCACTCGTGGCTCCCGCGGCGTCGGGAGATTAGTCCCACCTCGGCGAGCGGCCGAGAGGCGCTGGGAGAGGAAGGATTGAAATAGCGGCGGAGTGGGCGTTTCCCAACTTAAAAAGGGTCGGTTGGCTATGTATGCCAGATCCATCCTCGGTTGATGGGTGCTGTATGGCTATCAAGACATATGGCCGGCATAATTTGTGGGAATTAGTAGGGTTGGCTCGCCACGGCCGACCCTCCATACCAAACCTCAAAACTTTGCTAATAAGAAATTATCTTGGCCTAGATTTGAATCCAATGAAGCCATTGTTTGTCCCGTACGGCCGTACCATTGATTTGCTCGCTACAAGACAGCACGCGAACTGTGCCTCCCGGCGGGGGCCGGCCTCGTGCTCGGTGAGGAGGATGGCGGCGCCGATGCTGTCCATCTCCACCGTCGAGCGAGCCCGAGCTCTAGAGGGGTGTTGTCAAGCTTGCCGTGGAGGACAGGGACGAGGCGCATGGAGGGATTGGCCGACGGCTAGCGTTGGTGGCGCAATTTGGGTGATAGAGGGGTTTGAGGGAGGAGAGAGAAACTGGTGGAGGGGCAAACTTGTCAATCCACATGAGTTAAACAGTGTAAAACAATATTAAAACACGAAAAATAGGAATATTGTTATTGGAATCAGAAATTCACGTGTCCGATGTCATAGGGTCAAGGCCATTGAATTTAATGTCAGTTATAAACTTACAACGGCGCATACGAAATGAGTGTCATTGATATCAATTTCCCCTCGTTAACAGGCTTTCGTGTACGCGAGCAGCTAACAAGAGCTGCAGGACTGGGCTTCCTGGTAGTCAACTAACGAAATTATGATTTTTATAAAGATTATACGAGTTCATTAACAAAAGTCATGATTTTTTATAAAAGAAATATAAATATGTATCGTGTTTATAGCTTGCATGGACAAGGTCAACTAACAAAATTTATTGATTTTTTTAAATTATAAATATACTCATAAACTCATCTACTTATGTATCAAATTATAGGTTCAAATTCATTCGATATTAAAGTGTTATATAAATTTAAAAGGAATCAATAAATTTTAAAATATTCAAATTTGATATAATTCTTTTTTATATAAATTTTAGAACATGAAATTATTTTTCCTTTCCGTAGGGATCAGAAAATTGGATCTAACCATAAGAGGAATGCTTGTATAAATACCCCCTAAGTCACTACGAGCGCCCCCGATCAGCGCAATGGGATGTGAATCTTGAGTGTCTAGGGTTAGGCCAAGAGGGTCTCTCAATGTCTTCCTTTTTCTGGCCATCAGAGTTATTTTCTAAGAACTTGTCATCGTAAAGGGGAGGAGGAAGAAGCACACTTAAAGAATTTAAATTTGAAACTTTATATATAAGTAAAGTAACTAACGAAGTACATTAACAATGTTTTCAGTTTTTTTTATAATTTTTAAGTAAGTGTGCAACTGTGCACTATGTGTTCACCCATGTACATATGATATACCGAACTAAGCTTATGTTTTATTTCTTTTTTCTCCTTTTATCTGTTTTTCCTGCCTATTTAAAAGCTTGTATTCATACTTTTAGGCAATATAATGATGGGAATTCCATGCAGTCTTTAGTCCTAAAAAAGATTTTTTTAAAAGCTGCAGTAAAGCTGTCATTTCAGCAACCTCTCTTGTAAGAACAGAATGCAGTGAACTAAATTTCTTTTCAGTGATGAAAAAGGCAAAACATAAAATATGCGGTTTTATTAAACATGAGAAGCCATTTCTGGCCAGCTAAATTACTGGCCAAACAGAAGACACTGAAGAAAGCACGTGCAGAGCAGCCTAGATAGAGCACAAATTCACAAAATTTAAGGCAAATCAAAGCTTGCATCAGAAAGAATACAGCATTGCTTCATTGTGAGAGAACGAATGGATAGGTGATTAATCTAATGTACAACAGCAGCTGGACTTCTAAGGTAGCTTTGCGCAAGCGCCACCTTTATCGTTATCATCTGTGTAGAGATGGGAAAGCATGCTCCTCCTATGCACTTTCTTCCTTGCCTGCTGCTGGCGGCTTCTCATCATCATCATCACCACTCTCCAGACCCTAAAAACACAAGCAATTGTGCTGTCAGCATAAACCAAACAGCTACGGTCTACTGAGAAAGAAAGTCTTGTCTGTCTTAAAATACAGGCTACTGAGAAAGAAACAATTTAAAGTCCTATATGTCTTAAAAATACACCAAACACTTATATAAGGAACACAGCATATTGACAAAAATTGAAAAAGAACTCTCACTATACAATATCTTACTTATAGAATACACACATTAAACTACAAATTCTAAAAGTTCTGATACAAAAGAACACACACAATCGTATGTACTGTCCTCCATAGCTAATTCTGGTTGAATACAGCAAATAAAGATTATTGCCTATTTTAAAGAAGTTTAAAGAAACAGGCGTACTGACCGAGGTACCATCTATCTTGTCAAAATCATCATCTAGCCCTTTATCACCAACTGTAAGTAATCAAACAAAAAAAAGGCCATATACAAGAATTAAAGAAGCATACAACGATTCATGGGATGGATCAGGTGCAGGAAAATGATTAACATACCAGGACCTTCGTCATCACTGCCCAAATCTCCCAGGAGGAATACATCCAGATCATGCTCTGGATTTGTTGAAGTAGATGTCTTGCTTTGCAGCTTTGTAGCTTTCTGTTCTGCACTCGTAGCTTGTGAGGTCTGAGATGTTTCTTTATGGGATTCTTTTGTTTTCTCCTCTGCTTTCACTTTAATCTCCTCGAAATATTTGCTCTCATAACTATTTATGTTACACTAAAGTCAGTAAGCTATAAACATTAGCATGCGGGATAACTTGAGGAAACTAATAATAGAAAGAAAACTTTAACTGAACTACAAAAACAATCACCCTGATACTAATGATTTCAATTAAGTGATACAATCAAGAATAATAAATCCATACTTTGACATGTTATGGTGACATAAACAGGAAATTATGTGATAGAGCCTTCAACCAGAGCAACAAATCCAAAGATGAGGCATCATAAAATGTACCATCAGCAAATGTTTGCAATACCATGCAATTATAATCAAAGTATTTGAATGAGAATCTTATCGTACAAAAGTTATGGTTTGACCAATCAAAATTAAGATTATGAATTCCTTCAGAAGCATTACTCCAACGCTAAATGGCAAACCATCAAAGTTCTATAGATATTACCAGACTTTTCCAATACCAATATGCAATACTTCATGAGGAAGACTAGGAACAAAATACTTCAGAAAATACGCTCACTTCAATCATGATTCACAGCGTATTTTGAAAAATAATCTGTCAAAACTATCTATGATATTCATATAGTGTCATAGTGATATGATGAAACATGATTTTCTGAAGAAATGCAACAATGCAAATAAAATGATCGGATCCCTTTTGTAAGAGAAGTGCAAGATACTAGTACTATCACTATTCACTATGCACTATATTGATGCATGTTGACCATAAATGTGTACTTAGTTGGATTAGTCATTACATAACATGAGGTAAAAGAAACGAGAAAAAAACTTACGGGGTTATGTAGCTGTTTACTAGTAAGAAATAAATCCGCCAGAATTTACGTTCTTTCATGTATCGTGGGCACAGCTCATATCTGAACTTTGAAATTTCCTGGAAATAAGATAACACTACTCAATAGCATTTTAACAAAATACAAAACTGGGTACTCAGAGAATAATTTGAGATGTATCTTTGGTGGTTCGAGACAAAGGTTAACACCACACTGAAGACTAGTTTGAAGGTTAAGAGAGTAATGGTTTGCTAGTTCAACAATTGTTCAGTCAAAGAACTAGGCTAGAAATTAACTCATACTCTCATACATAGATGTTCTCCTACAGAAATGAAATTAAACATCTCGATGATAAGGGTGACCAACAAACCATTTTGGCCTTCTAGGAAGGTATTCTGATTTGACTAACTTCACAGAAGTTAGCTCGTTCATTGTAAAGGTAGTTTTACTATCTCCTTAAACATGGGGTAATTCAAACATACTTCAATGCTATAACAGCACTTCACTATCGTAGCGCACCCCACAAGAAAATGGCATTAATAGTAACAATCAGGTCTGCTCATAGATAAATGGTTATCACAATAATTTGAAATAACATAGTGTCATCTCATATTACTTCTAATTCGCAGTATCTAATAACCACTTCAAAAATCCGTGTATAAATGCAGGAAATCACATCTATGTACGATTAGTCGATATCCACCGAACCCTAAGCGGTATTCACCTAAAAAACAATGTATTATTAGCCAAAATGGCATTTATTCTTAATTTCTAGAACTAAACTCAGTACTTAAGATATAAATTACACATCAAATCAGATTTGCGAACCAAACAGACCTATGTTACAATGCATACGGTGTGATTGTTCATATGAGACTCGTAAACAATATATCAGTCATGCTGTAGAACCAAAATCACTCACAGACACATGCATCAAGCAATCAGTGACTAAATGATTAAAGGGGGGAGCAAAACCTTGACGGCCGAGAGGACGAGTGTGGCGTGCCTAGCCTGCCACTCGTTCAGATCCTGACGCACGTTCGACACCGTGGGCACATCCGACATCTCCGGTTCATCTGCGCGACCAAACACTCGATCAGACAAGACAATCCAGCCTCTCGAATTCCATAAACCCAAACATGGGTAAACCGCACCTTGCAAGGGGAAGTCGCGGAAGGTGCTTATGGTAATGCCCTTGACGAACTCGCGGAGGTCGTCGGTGATGCCGTACCGCTCGAGCTCGGCGGCGTCGGGCTCCGGCGCGACGGCGAGGGGAATGGGCGGGATCGCGGGGATGGGCGGGATGGAGGGGACGGGGAGGTCGGAGGCGAGGTGCTTGAGCTGGCCGGCGAGGATGTCCGCCTTCTTGGTGGCCTCGGCGGCGATCTCGCGCGATTTGGTGGCCGTCTCCGAGAAGATCTCCTTGGACTTCTTCGCCGTCTCCGACACGAGCGCCGACGACCGCTTGGCCGCCTCCGCAGACAGCTCCTGAGACCGCTTCGCCGCCTCGCCGGCGAAGGCCCGGGCCCTCTCCCAGAGATCCATTGCGCCCCCGAAAATTTCTAGAACGTTCTGTGCCGTCTCACCGCCGGTGGCTCGTCTTCGTTGACGTCGGTGCGGGACGGGGGTGCATTAGCATTAGGTGGGGGGGTTTTGCTCGAGTCGTGCGAACGGCGAAGATTGGAAGTTTTTACAAAGTTGACCTTCCCTGCTCCGTTATTTAAGGTATTGAGCGATCACTTTTTTAAAAAGAATTGTATACATATTTTATAAATTGCTAGAATTAGATTGCCAAAATTGCACTCAAATATGTGTTATTGCTAAAAAAACTACTGCTAAACACATTTACTCCGAAATACCACTCTTGTCTAAGGCCCTGTTCTTTTGAACTGATCTGAACGGCTGAACGGCTGAAATGACTGAACTTCGAGATCTTCTCAAGATAGTCTCGAGATTCGGGTACATTTCGTTTGACTTGCTTTTTAAAGCGTTAGAACCCACCTTCAAAACAGTGAAAAAAAGAACTTAAAAAACTCAAAGCATATGTGTTTTCAAAATATAGATAAGTCGTTAAGCTGTTAAGACGTTAAGCTGTTAAGCTGAAAAGAGCTGGGCCTAAGTCTATGATGCATGCTTGGATGACCACTCGACAATAGCTCTATGTAATGATATAATTTTTTTCTATAATTATGTTGGTAACAGTTTCTATCGCAGTTTAATTTCATTCGCAGAATAGAACATTGTTGTGTTGATAAAAACTATAGATAAGCTCATGATGCACTAGGAAAGATGTTGTTATAATTGAATGGCGTTAGTTCAATTGTTAAGGTTGTAAATACCACGTAAAAACCAAGTTCAAGTGTATCTGAGTTAGACCAAGGCTAAACAATGTGATGTCTACTCTCTAGTCTCTACAAGTTGGTGTTTTGTAGTTCTAAAAAAAAGCTGATGTTTTATATTCTCTTCAATAAGAATGAATGATTTTTCGTAAAATGAATGAATGATTTTTGGTAGTGCTCCTAGTTTTTTTTATAAAAAAAACAAATATGATAGTGGAACAGCACAACAACAAATAGTGTGAATGGGTTTTTGGAAACAAGGAAGCGAGCGAACTGTACAGTTATCGGTTAAACAAAAAGTATATTATCTTTTAAAAAATAAAATGGTGGCAGTGATTATATTAAGATTTATAACAATCATTTACTCAAAACTATTTAACTCTAAGAATAAAATTAAAACAAAATTACACTGGTGCCCCTCAATTACAGGTTGTCTCAATTAGAACATCCCAGCGGCCCCTCTATCCCACACCTTAAAACACTATTTATGGGTACGATAGGGGGCTATTGGGGATGCTTTAGCCTCCTAAACTTGAAAAGTACTTTTCCATCCCCTCAAACTAGCTTACGTATGGACCATTACCCAAAACTCGTGAGGGTTTCTATAAAATGTTGTTAAGTGATGAGGTGGCAACTACATGTTCGCTGATGGTGCTAGCCATATGTGTTGGTCTCCACCTCATCATCTTGCACCTCTCAGCTCCCTCTCTTTCGCTTAAGGTCATGTTATCCTCAGTTTAGCTTATGTAACTTATCTTCAAACTTCAAGAGTTTTTTTAGGCAGCCTCGAGAGTCGGACCCACTTCATTCGACTTGTGTTTTAAAGATTTTAGATAAGTCTTCAAGATAGGAAAAAAATTAAAAACCAGATTATTTTTAATTTAAACAAAGATAAGTAAATAGATATAAGCCAAATAAGTCATATAATCCGACAAGAACAGACCCTCTATCCTCTTCGTCCCCTTAGAGGAGCCCCCTACCCACTGGCCATCGATCATCGAATCTCCTCTATTCACGCTCTCTGTCGCCGTCGCCTCCTCAATCTCACACCGCCCACTTCGGTTGATGCCTTATCATCCTATTCCAGACCTTGCCACGCCCGCTCCGGTCACGCCTTCCACAAAAAATGTTGTGGCGCCCTTTTTTGTCACCTAGCTCGTCGTAGTCGCGTTATGCGAGCGCCTCGATCTCACAGAGTTGTGAGTGCGAAAACACGATAAGGATCGGCACGACGGTTGTGACCCGCCCGACATGGTCGTGCGCCTTGGCCCGTCCGTTGTGAAGCTCTGGACGCTGTCACTCGGCTTTGACCCGTCTAATAGCAGCACGATGAGGGTCGGCACAAATGACTGTGACCTGCCCGACGTTGCCAAGCGGCTGTGCTCGAGGAAGCATGACCAAGTGAAAAGACTCCATCCCCGCAATGCCCCTTCATAATGCTGGCCAAGTGGCCATGGAGGATAAAGAGTCTAGGCACTAACCAAGGAGGAAGAGCAGGGAGGGCTCATGCAGATGTACTGGAGATGGAAGGAGGAAGCAGGGAAGGGAAGGCTCTGGCAGCCACTGCTCATGGCGGAGAGAGGGGGAAGGAGGAGATTAAGAGAGAGGGGAGGAGGAGGAAGCTGATGACATGGCATCTACCTCTTCCACTATCACATATGTGGATGTTTAGGTGTCTAGGCATGTTGATGTTTAACAACAACCTTAGCGTTTAACGGCCAAGCGGGTAGCTACCTCGGCACTTAATAACATCTTTAGTGGTTGGAACTATGGTGAAAGTGGATGCAAGCTGGAGGGACAAAAAAATTGTATTTTCCCCAAAAAGCCATGTACTAATATTCTGCGGAAGCTAAACAAAATATTCTAATATAGTTAATGAAAAAAGAAAAAAAATACTAAAATTTCTAGCAAAGACAACAACAAACTAGCCGGCCAATAAAAAATTTAAAAAATAATGTTGGTTTCTACATGTAAGCGTTTTTTCCAATATAAAACAACTGAATTTCCACTATCGAAATAAGTACAAAATAATATCGTACACTTGGGAAAGCAATTGGCTGCTCAAAATAAAAAATAAAAGGGATGATTAATTAGCAATCCGATATAAAAAGAGCTTATCTTTCATCTCCGCAGCCCCACCGAACTAGCTCTTTCGTCTTGATGCATTGGACATTTGGACCCCCTTGCCCTATTATCTTGAGTGTTATTGCCGAACGTAGAGAGAGGGAGGGGAACCTTTTGTTACCTCTAGTTTTGATCTGGTTTTCTAGATTTAGGATTTGCAGGGTTTTTTCATTTGTGACAGTGGCGTTAATGATGCCTACAAAATATAGTAATAAGCTCCTTTCTGGGATTATTCGGTATGGCAATTAATGTTGGCATCCTCCTCAATAGAACCTTAGGTAGGTTTGTTACCCTCTGTCCCCAATTTGCTTATGGTTTAGCAGGTTGTCTCCCCTTATGGTGGTGAGAATTTTGTTCTAGTCCGGCAACGCTCTATCTTCAGGCTAGTGATCTTTGTGCCGAAGACCATTGCAGTCGAAGCACTACTCATAAAATGTGATGAGGTGCGTCATGGTCGATGGTAGCAGATCTGAGAAGAACGATGAAGAAGATGGTTTTGAATGCTCTTTTCGAGCAAGCATGTAACTATGCGCAACAAGTTTCAAAACAGGACGAGCGAAATGCATTCTTTGTTTTGTTTCTAGTAAAAGGTGCTGGATTTATTTGCGGATTTGGATTTTAATAGTTTTCATTTTATTGTAAGTCTTTAATATATGCTATACTATTTTTGTAGCGGCGTTGTTGTTGTTGTTGTTTTTTTTAAAAAAAAGGCGAAAGCGAGTTAGGTGTGGATGGCCCCCCAAACACATAATATTCTAGCCCACTATACCTGACCACGAACAAACGAAGAGAAGCGGGCCGAGAGCAGTACTGCAGCTGTGCATCAGGGACATGCGTAACTCCGGCTCCGGGCCATGGTGTGGCCCACAAAACGGTCCATGAAGAAATGTAGAAAACGGCCCATGAAGTTAGGAAGGCCTCATGCTTGCGATCCTCCTAATTTTAAAGAAAAAAGTTCTACCATATGAAAGTCATTTGATCCGTCATTCGAATCAAACACCTCTACAGTTTTTTCTATTTTGGATTATTTTGAAATTCATTTGATTCTGCGTTCTTTTCAGTTTAAATTAAAAATTAAAATATACAATTCTAAATTTGTTATTTGTTATACAAACCAAACGTTGCAGCACTGTGTAGTCTTTTTAAACTTTCAATGGCTTCTTCTCGAAACTTTCAAAACCAACCTTTTCGCTCTAGAGTCCCCCCTCCCCCTATATATCAAAGTTCAACAGCCTTTTCATACCATAATCCACAACTAAATTAAGCTAAAAACAACTAGAAACATATTTATTCCATTCTCTAACAGCGATGCATCAACCATCATCATCAGACTACATGCGATCGACTAATGGAACAAATGCGCATCAATCAGCGGGGCTAACTCGGTCGACGGGCAAGGTCGATCACCTTCAGAAGCAGACATATTCACATTCCCTCCATGATTTCCGTGCAGGCGAAACACGCAAGGAGACGTACGAGCCGCGGGAATCAAACAGCAGCGCAACAAGCAACAAGAGCAAGAGGCCACGCGCGGCCCTGTTCCCTTCTGCGCGCACCGCAACCGCGCGTTCCATCGCGGCATGCATACAAAAGCTCGAGTTGATCTCGGCGTCAGGGGCTCTCTGAACCTGACGACCTTGCACGTCCACTCACACGTCATCATCCACATACGAGAAAGCAGCGCCTAGCGCCGATTAGGGTCGCAATTAGCCTCCAATTAAGAGCCGGTCATTTTGACTCTAATGGCCGGCCTGTGCCCTAGGTAACGGTGGTGTAACTGACAAAGCAAATCCCCTGGCATTAGGGATATGCCAAACTGGTGGCTTGCAGTTGCTGCAAAGAAAAGGTTTCAGCTCGATCTGCGATGCGATGCGATCTGCAGGTCACTGGTCACTGCCCTGTGGCTACGGGCGCGGCGAGCTATGGGCGCTGATGAGGGCCCTGCATGCGCGCGCATGCGCTGCCTGAATCCTAATCCACACATGTCCCCTGTCACGCCTCACTCAGTCACACTGACGGTTTTGGATGGGTGGGGGACTGGGGGCCTCAGCTAGCCTGGGCCATTCCATTCGGAGGTGGACAAAAACCCTCACTGTCTCACATGAGACATGACGAATCGACCAAAGAAAGCCTTCGATCGAGTGATCCTGTGTTTGTTATTGTCAGAGAAGATCGATGTCGAGCTCGGATTCTTGGCACTAATCGGCTGGAGACCTGAAGTCCGTCCGAGTGTCCGGTAGTAGCGCACTACGGCCAGACCGCCAGTTTAGGCGTGGTAATCAGTCTTGTTCAGTTAGGAAGCAAGGGAACCGTAGTTAGCTAGGAGTATATCATCAGGAAGCGAAGGGAACGATAATGAGTGATGAGCCCATCAATATCCTTAATTAGGACAGCCAATAATTGTCTTTGCTTCCGCTTTCTTCTTGGTTTTTGCATGTATATATGCCCTGGTTTTTTAATGACCTGACCGGCCGCCCCTTTGAATTTCTCAATTGACGGGTCTAGTTTTCTACATTTTGCCCCCATGGAGCTTTCCGATTTCACATAATTTCCTCGTTGCTGAGCACGTACGGGCACTTGGCGAATAGATAGAGAAGCAGAGGAGGACCTGTACGGCATGGCAAGGGCGTCTATGCACGCGCTTGCAGTTGCAGATCAGCTGCTAGCTGCCTGCTGATGAGGAGAGGGAGGACCATAAGGGTAGCTTTCAGGGCGCCCGAGAGGAACAGGCAGCAACGAAACGGAGACTCGGAGAGCTAGGCTAGGACCATATGCATCGATCGCCATTGAATTCCAAAAGGCCCTCCCCGCCCTTATCCCCTCACCACACCACCATCTCCATCGATCTCCGGGACCTCACGTCCTCACCACGTACGTGCACATCGCCCCCCGTCCTCCTCGCCGTACGCAGCAGCTAGCTCCGGCAGTCCAGCTAGCAAGCTGCAACCTGCAAGTGGCCGTACTAACATCGATTGCATGCGCACTGTATAGCTGGCTCGATCGATCGGGGGACATGGCCGGCGCTCGATCTCGATCGAGCTAACTGCATGTGGTACGGCCGGAGACGACGATCGGATCTTCCGGCTTAATAGTTTTTTTTTTTTAGAAAAGGCTTAATAGTTAATAGCCAATTAATTAAACTGTACAACTTCAAATCTCTCGTCATTTTTCGCTTTTGCTCCTGCACCTGCACTACGTCTGCATAGATGCCGACCGTTGAGCTTGAGCCCTGCTGCGTACGCGAGGCAGCAGCCAACAGGCGCCTGCATTGCGAGTGCTCCCGTCAATTTTTATACAGGCCATATGCTATAACACTTTGTAGCCAGCAATAGAACTTTCATTTTTAACTGAACTTTTATTTTTAAGCCAATTCGTGCATGACGATCCGTGCATGGTTCGGTGGGCATGCAGCGAGGCATCTTGATTCAGGAGTCCAGTTGCTGGGCACGATGGGGATCGAGTCGTACGTGCGTGGCCGGGAGCGCATAGCCACCGCCGGGCGCCCGGGTCGTGGTGCGCTCGGGAGCCAAGCATTAACACGAGCCAGCAATAGAAAGTTCGGCAGGGCTTAGCTCGATCGGCAGCTCGGGCAGCACATGGGCACCATGCATGGTGCCGTCGTGGATTGGAGCTAGCATCCATGATCCATCCCCATCTCTCAAGTCTTCATTGAGCAAGCTAGATCGTGGATCAGAACACAATCATGCATCCAGTCGCTATATCGATCTGCTGGTATATATATATCTTCCCAATCTTCCCATATGGAATATATGCGTAGGCCGGTGCAAAGACAGTATTGCCAGGGTAATAAACGGCCCATGGGACAGGGAGATGATCATGGATTCATGGAGCGTGTGTCTGCACGTTCGTAGAAAGGAATCAAACTGCAGCGATGGATCGGAGCCGGTCGAGGTGACGGCCGGCCGGCCGGCCGGCGCCGGTCGTCGTGGCGGCGTAGGTCGACGCTTTCGGCTATCCGGCAGCGATAATCCAGGACATGTACACCGAAAGCAACGGGGTGGGGGGGATCCCCTCGCGCATCCACGCCGCGGGCCGATCGAAATGCATGCATGCTCCCCACTGCTGTCCCCTTGTCAGTCTCTTGTCATGCTGTCTTGTTTGCCCTAGCTAGCTCGATCGATCGATCTATGGCGAGCTAGCCTAACCACCTACCGCTGGCCGCTGGTTTCATTCACGCTAGCTACAGCAGCTAGGTAGGCGCCTACGCCGCTGCCCTCGTCAGCACAGTGTCAGTTTCATCTGTCTCGTCGGATAGTCTCCACCGGACCAGCTCTACCTTATTTAATTACGAAAAAATTGCAGTATTGTCCCCTAAATTTGTAGCGATTATTGTATAGCCACTTGAACTTAACTTTTATTTGCAGCGATTATTGTCGTCAGCACAGTGTCAGTTTCATCTATCTCGTCGGGTAGTCTCCACCGGACCAGCTCTACCTTATTTAATTACGAAAAAATTGCAGTATTGTCCCCTAAATTTGTAGCGATTATTGTATAGCCACTTGAACTTAACTTTTATTTTTTCGGCCCCCCAAACTTGTGTCCGTCTGCACGGCTACCCTAAAAAAACGTTAGGGCAGCTGTTTGGAGTTGAGTTGGCGTCTATATGGCAGTTAAAAGATGATGTGGTCGTTAAATATTGAGGTGGCATCCAGGTATGCATCTCAATCAGTCCACCCCATCATCTTCCTCATCACTCTCTCTCTCTCTCTCTCTCTCTCTCTCTCTCTCTCTCTCTCCCCCCTTAATCTTTTCCCAAATCTCGTTGCTGCTGTGCACCACCACCTCTCCCGACCTACCCATGCGAGCGTCGCCGCCTTCCTCCTCTCACCATCGCAGCCTGCCCCCCCCTCCGCGGTCTCTTCCCCAGGCGAGGGAGGTGGCGGCGAGCCTGAGCGGGGAGGAAGAGGATGGCAGCAACGATGGCGTGCGGGCAGGAGGACGGCGGCGGTGATGGCGCGCGGGGAGGAGGTGGCCTCCGGTGGCAAGCACACGAGGAGGTTGCGCGTGGCGAGCCCGAACGTGGAGGAGGATGGCGTCGACGCGAGCCATGTCTACCGGTGCCACCATGATCTCTGTCTACCGGTGCCACCATGAGCTCCGTCCACGCCGCTGCCGCGAGCGAAAAGGAGGAGGCCGGTGGCGGCAAGCCCACGAGAAGGAGGTCATGGAGGCGAGCGTGCAGGGATGAGGTGTCGGCACCCGATTTACAAGATCGAATTCCACCCTGCGTAAAGACGTACTAGTCCCAAGGATTATGGCTAGCACACACAGTTAAACAGAGACGGTACATTACCAATGTTCTTGTCGGTACAATAAATACCGGGGTGTGAAGAGTCACAAAGAAGACCAGGCTAGGGCCCCACACGTCAGGCGGGCGATCAGCGCGCGCTGGGCGAGCGAGAGAGGGCCCCTCACTGTCAGGTGGGGCCCGCGTGGCAGGAAGCGTCCCGAAGGGAGTCTTCCGGGTGAAGGCTCTCCCCTGCTGTGAAGGACAGACGCATTAAATGCAACATCACGGGCGGATGGGCCGATGAAGAGATGATTACCGCCACAGTGACCTCTGCAGGTCTGATCAACTGTCATTGTGGTGCTGCGGAATTGACCGGCAGAGAGAGAGTCTGCCGTCATCAGGTTGGCCGCCCGCGTCAGAAGGAGCAAGTTGGGTCCCGTCCGTTCTTTCACCGGCGTGTTCACACGAGTCAGGGGCCACTTGCGAGGCATGCGTGGGCGGCGCCGCTCGGCACAGTAGCAGCACGTTTTCGTCTCTCCTGTCTCGTCCTTTACGTCTTATCAGTGTACTAAGTGTACTGTAATACTAACCCCCTCGGCTCTCTCCGCTAGCCCACGGCTTGTATAAAAGGGGAGGAGAGAGAAAGAGGAGGGGGAGAGAAGCATTCTGTAATCATTCACACACAACCACAACACAAAAAGAGCTAAGGCTCAGCAGGAGTAGAACTGTTACCCGCAAGAGGGTCCGAACCTGGGTAATCGCTGCACGTCGCTCCTTGCCGTGTTTAATGCTCGAATCGGATCGAACTTGGGCTGATCGGCTAGCAAGACAGAAATCTAACAGGGGTGTGATCCGCAGTGGTTGAGCGGAGAGCACGCCGTCAGTTCTGATTATTACATAGAGGGGAACTTAGTCCAATACATTACACAAGCAATGGCTCGCAGGCCGTAATACAAAGTATGCAACGATACATGCCAATTACAACATCTACTAGATTATTTATTCCACAGGCACGAGGGCTGTAGGAACACGCAACCCTACTCTTCATAGCCATCATCGGAGAACGACTCCTCATCGTAGTTAGTGTCCTCATCCTCGGACGGTGGGCCAAAATCGGATAGACCAGCTGTTGAAGTTTTTAAAAGGGGAAGGGGAAAACAAGGGTGAGTACAATTGTACTCTGCAAGTCGGAAATGATGCAAATGGGGCCTAGTACAAGGAGAGCTTAGGATATTTAGCGGAAAAGCATTTATTGGCCTAGTTTTGGGAAAGCATTTTGGGGAAACGTTAAACCATAACATTTTCATTGGGCTCTTCTCAAACTGCTCTCGCCACATGGCCTCAGTACCATAGCGAGATAAAACCATTTTTTCTTTATTTTTTTTTTCAAAACGGCTAGGTCCAATCCGCGCAAACAATTCCTGGTAGGCCGATCCCCAATCCAGGATGTAACCGGTGGCACCTAACTCAAACGAAAACTTTCTCAAACACTTTACTCCTCTCAAATCTTTCGCTTAAAGCCCTTTTCTAAATCTGGTTTTAGAAAAGAAGTACTACTATATGAACAGTCCCCTCGCGCGCTCGTAACCGTGAGCACGACTATCATGATAGTTTTAACTCTATAGAGTGGGTACGCTTTACCGTCGAGAGGCTACACACCGAGAAGTAGTGTTTCGCCACAAGATCGCTAGCCTCAAAGACTAACGACCAGGCCCGTCCCATAACGGGACTCGAGGTCGTATTGTTATAGCTCGGTTCGTAGGATCATAGGGCGAGCAGTCCTTAGACTAGGAGAGAGATGATATTTTAGCCCAGTTTTCTCAAAACGGTGCCGTCCCACACCAACCGACAAAAATCTCTCCCTAGTCGAAAAATTGTTGGGGAAAGAGGGAAAACATTTCTCTACTAGGCATCACCCTTGATGCACTACCTTAAAACCACATTTTTTTCCGAACCTTTTCCAACAAAATCTCATTTCACACAAATGATGATAACATTTCGCATAGGAGATTTTTAAGCACTTTATCCTACCACAATAGGGTAATATAAGCAAGTTTATTTTTAGCCTTAGGTTTTACTTCTAACATTATTTCTTACCTCTTCTACTTGGTATGATAACTAAGTCTAATAAATACGGTACTTGTCACTTTTAAATTAGCATGCATGTTTTCAATACTAACAAATATTTTCTAAGCAAACGAAAATGGCTCCACGATATGATCAAAGGGGACTTGCCTTGGTCGGATCCTGGAAAGGCGAAGAGAGCGTCGTCGATCAGGTCTTCGGAACCTTGACCTCATACTCGCACAAACATACACACACAGAAGCACCATCCATCAGCAACGATATTTTCAATGCATTTTAATTTAAAAGAAAAATTATGAAAATTGTTTTATGCTAACATGAAATGATGCAACCCTAAGCCAATTATCAACTACTATGCGAATGCTGCATGGGTGACATGCCTCTTATATTTTCTAAGGTCCATAAATATTTAAGGTATTTTTATAAATTTTCGTAGCATTTTTACAGCACAATTACTATTATATCAATTTGATTTACTACTGCTGCTAGTGATAAAATAGAGAAAAGATTTTCCAGCTGCTGGGCCGACTGGCAACATGGCCCAGCGATTCAGCACGGCCTTTGCGCGAGCAAGCGCGGGCACGCGCGACTTGGCACCACACCACTGGCCGGTGGGGTCCACGGGCCCCACACGTCAGCGACTCCCTTGTAGGAAGAAAGGGAAACAATGGGTGGCGACGGTGGAGCAATCCCCACCGGGTGGCGGCGGCGGCGATTCCACCATCCACGACCAATGGGTTGGCCAAAGAGGTGGAGGGAGGCGAGCCAAGCATAGGGGTGGCTATGGTTGCGCCGGAGGTGCACGGAGGAGGCGGCACCGGCGAAGAGTGGAACCGGAACTCGATTCCTTCGGCCAGGAGCAATCACGGACAGGGAGGCGGCGAGGCGGCACGGCGGGGACGACGAGATCGGGGGCTCCAGTGACGGCGGCTCCGAACGGACCGATGGCTCCACTCCCCGGGCGCGCTCGCGGCTTCAGTAACCAGCGATTGGCCGAAGGTGAGGAGCGACACACACCCACAAGTGAAAAGAAAGGAAAGGGAATGGCGGCGAGTCACCGGACTTGGGAACGAAACAGAGACAATGGCGCCCGGGAGGAGCTCAATGCGGAGCAGTGCCCTATTTTATAGGCGCTCGGCGAGCGGCAGGGCGGCGAGGAGTTAATGCGGCGCGGGGTTGGTCGGCGACCCCCGGCACGAGCTCCGGGACGGTGGCGTGTCGGAGGGGACGGGGAAAGCGACGGCGTCCCATCTCCGGCTAAGCTGCAACGGGACTGGAGGCGCAGAGAGAGGGAGTCAGCGAGGAGCAGGAGGAGGGAAACGACGGATAGGGAAACATGGGCTCGCGTGTGGGGAAGGGAGAAGCGGCGGGCGCACGGATGAGAGGAGAGAGCAATTGAGAGGAAGGGGACGACGGCGGGCGGCTGACCCGCGGGGTCCACATGCCAGCGAAAGGACATGGCAGAGGCTTCCCTTTATTCTTTTCATTCTCTGATCTGACAATATTAAAATCCCCTCCCACCACCATGGGACAAGAATCAATTGCACAAAATCTGGCTAATTCACTTAAGAAATCCTTCTTGAGACCAGCATGAGGTGCTCCATACACAGTTATCAACATAAGCCTCACTTTTGCTTTTATATCCCACAGAGTTAAACAAATAAGGAAATCACCCTGACTCACATTCAGGATATCAAACTTATCAGCATCTACTCCACACAAGATCCCTCCAGATCTTCTTGTTCAACCTTCTCTGCGCAGCCATTGTTTCCAACGCCCGCTTGACCAAAATATTGGCTTACAAATTTCTTTGCATGAGCATCGCCAATAAAAGACATAAGTTATATCGATCTAGTAATATAACAAATAAAATAGAAAATATTATTTTCTGCAGCCCCCTGCAATTCCAGAAGAGAATTCTCATTGCTTGCATTTTTTATTTTTATTATTAACTCTACCAGCCCTATCAGGAGAAACAGCTCTCTGTTTTCCTTTACAAATACTCACTCTACTGGAACTCATCTTTCCTTTTGTTTTTTTTCTCTAAATTTACCTTTTCTATTGCTTCTAGAGATCACCCTGGAGAACTCCACATCTGAAGGATCCTCTGACTCCTCAGAGGTAGAGATTTCTAGACTAACTAGTTCTAAACCAGAACTGTTGTTGGTAACAATCTCCCCTTCAACCAAACCATTTTCATTAGCAATTTTATTTTTGTTTTTGGTGAACAGGTCTGCTCTAGACTTCTCAAGATCTTTTAGGAAATCAAAGTTATTACAAATGTCATTATCACATTCAATCCCTAGAGAATTAGCAATATCTAATAGCTTTTCAGAATCTAAAGCTGAAAAAGAATTGACAGAAGCAGTGGGGATGTTACCCTCTAGGTTTCTTCTGTTGGTTAGTTTAGCAGCCTTTTCAATTATGGGAGTTCCACGACCCTTTAGCCTGTTGCTTCTCCTAACTGGCAGAACACCAGTAGGACTAGCAGGGGCAACATGTTTGTACTTTTTCTTTGTGGGACTAGAGCAACTTCTTAAATCAGGATGACTCTCAGATGTAGGCAGCCACATCTGACTACAATTGTTCACCTCCAACCCATCACTTGCAATAACAACAGTTTGATCCCCTCTTTCAGATATGATGGTATGAGGATCCTGCTCATCACCACCATCATTACCCTCTTCCTCTCCTAATTCAGTGATTTGGACTCCATATTTATGATTATTATCCACTGGAGGGCACCTATGGATGTCTCTCCTAGCACAGGGATTAAGGGGGAAACCTTGGTTTCGACTCATTTCTGACCCAAGAGGAAGACAGATACTCCTGATTTTGTCCATCCAAGAAAAATCACCATACCCAAAAGTGCTGGAACAATCTTGAGGCAAATTAATCTGAATACTAGAGTTAGCACAGCTCAAGTAATTGGCATGTACAGAAAGATTTAACTGACCTTGTGTTCTAGCATTGTGCTCCTCCAGCTCAGCTTGCAGCAAGTCATCTTCCTCCATGTCATCATCACAGGCAGTCCCTGTACTACCACCACCTTGGCTTCCAGTCCCCATATCTTTTGACTGGCCCCCTTGGGTAGGGTCAAGATTTCCACCACCTTTGTCATTTACAGTCATCTTTTGCCTTTTTGTTTTTGGATCCTGCTCTGAGTGCCTAATGCTGCTGAAGTCCTTGTCAACCGGGGCCCTCCCACAGAGAACCTCCTCTATATCAAAGAATATCTCAAAGATGTCCAAACCAATCACCCCTTCAATAGATTGTGGAATAAGAATACAGTCCCTGACAGCCACTTTGATTCTAACAGGACCAAGGCCTTTCAAGCTACTCTCATCAACCTCCATCGTGTACCCAATTGTGGAGCCAATATAACATGCCACAGGTACAGTTCTCCTCCTTCTTGGAATGTTTCTCACTTGTAGCCAAACCTCCTGCAGGTATCCCACCACCTCATCCTTCTCATTCCATTTGGAAAACTTTAGCACTGCCTTGGTTTTCTTGATTTGCATACTGGGGAACCTGAAAATCCTTTCAACCTCTTTCAAGGTAGGGAATTGCATGAGGAACTGTGAGTCATTACCAACAGAGACCTCCCCTTCCCACTCAGCTCCAAAAAAGTCCTTAAACTCTTCCTTCAAGTCTTGCAAAGACACCTTGCCTTGTTCCACAGTCACCACAACATTGCACTCATTTAATGTGTCAAAATCATCAACCTGAACATCTTCGATCAGGAAAAAACCTAAGCCCTCACTTTGGAAACCACACAAAGGAGCAATATATTCCCACGGTTTCTTTTCTGTGCACCTTCTAGCCATGTGCCCCTCCTGACCGCACCTAAGGCACTTGACAGGGAAGTTACATTCAGCGAGTTTATGCCCTCTTCTACCACATCTAAAGCAATTACCTCCCTCTTCTTTTTTACCTAAGTTCACATCAGCCCCAGCTACGTCAGTAGCCGCACCACCAGCTACCACCCCTTTCTGTCTCCAAGCTTGCGGATGTTGGGGTGCCGCACTTTGATGTTGAATCCCTCCAAGGTTTACAGATCTGGCACCAGGCCCCTGCTGCCCATCCCCTGCAGTGTTAAGCGTAGGACTCCCTTGTCCACGCCCCGTCGGATTCACCCAGGAAGAACTATCTACGAAGTTGCTTGAGCCGCTGCCCCAGTCCCCCTGTTGTTGCCAACTACGATTCCACCCAACGAGTCTTTGCCCTTCATTACCCCATTGATTCTGCCACCCTTCCCCTCGACCACCTGTCCAGCCATAGGCCCCCCGAAAACTCCCTCTGGACCCTCCGCGAAAACCAGAACCTCAAATCCCCCCTTGAAATTGACGGTCACCACGGCGCCCACCCCCGTCAAAACCGCGCGTACCTTGGTTCTGATTCATCCCGGATGAGTTGTAGCACGGTCCCCCACTTGAGCTCCTTCGATCGCCCCCGCGACTCTCGGAATCGCACCCACCAGCGCGAACCCTAGAAATTGGGGAAGAGGACCAGAAGTGCGCAAACAAGGTGCGAAACTCCAGATATGGCTAATATATAACTTGTTAGGTGTTTGCGGCGCTCATCGATGGATCGAGCGACCATACGCATCATCCGTCACAGATTCACCTAACAGGTAGCCGTCGAGGCGTCGAGCTAGCCTAGTCATTAGTGCTGAATGGATCATGGATGCGCTGGTTGCTTAGGCCGCACTCGATGATCGATCCAAGACAATGGGTAGTGGTCGATCGACGACAGGTACCCGATCTACATAGATGTTTGACAAAACAAATCAAAAACTACAGTGAATCGATCCTTATGCCTGCATGCATGGATCGAGTTCAATGCTAGAAAACGAAGAATCATTTTTAATATTTTAGAATTACATAAAACTCTTGTGAAATATATATAAAACCGAATGATAAATCTACACGAAAATACACAGAGCTACCCGAAAACTGTCCGAAACTAATGGAATTTGGTGACCCCTTAGAAAAAAAAAACCCAACAGATCGTTCAGGATCAGCAGCTCCCCAAAAAAACGAGCTACTCGCACTGAAACTGTGGCAAAATGGCCTCATCGTTGCCATAATTATGGGTGCTATTATTTCACACTGAAAAAAAAATGCCCATATATATCAGATCGGTGGCGAGCAGGGGACTAGGGGAAACGTCAAAGCTGGGCCGTCGAAGTAAACTTGACCGGGACATGACGGCAACCCGGCACATGTCGTCCTGGCTCTTGCCAATCACACGGTCAAGCCGGCCGGACTGTCCCCAAAGCTACATGCTAACCACCAGGGCAGCATGCATGAATGAAACATACTCGATAGAAGGCACTGTCTAGGACGTGCACAATAGCATGGAGTATAAAAACTGCTGCTATCTACAATGGTAACTGGAGTATATTATTAGGGCGGCGCCAGGCGTCGGACGTCCGGACGGACTTGCGCGCACTGGACCAGCGCCGTCTGTCCGATCGTCCGGCACCGCGCGCATCCAGCGCGCCTGCATGCCCCGCGTGATTCAGAATTACAAGCGCTTGTTAGCTGCAGTTGATTAAATTTTTAATTAAACTTCTGATTTTTATATAAAATTCAAACAGTGTTCAAAATGCGTGGAATAAATTTCATAATTCTTCTAAAATCGAGAGCAACCCATTTTAAATACTTTTAAATTTTTTGTTTTTTTTTCATTTTTTTAATTTTTTATGTGAAACTAGGAGAAGCCACTTATGAAACTTACATCTATACTAGCGAAACTTGGTCGTGTGCTGATTAAACTTGGCCATGTGTTGATGAAATCTGATGAAACTTGGATGAAACTTCGATGTAACCTGATGAAACTTGGATGAAACCTGTTGAAACTTGAATTGACGTGATGAAACTTGAAGAAACCTGTATGAAACTTGATGAAACTTGCATTAAACCTGATGAAATTTGACAGTTCGATAAGTTTAACGAATATGAAATTCAAGTTTCAGTAGGCGAAACCCAAGTTTCACCAGGTAAGTTTGAAGAATTATATGGCAACATATATCTTGTTTTGTTTGTAAAAATACAAGAAACACGTTGGTGCGAACGGTTTGTGGATTAGAGCACCCAGTCAAAAATTATGATCACCGAAAGAAAAAAAATACCATGGGACCCACCTGCTTGCCGGCACAGTGTAGGTCCCACGCGTTTCGCGCGTGGCGCGCGAGTCCGGCCGCGTCCGGACGTGCGGGCATAAGCCTTTCCGATATTATTAATATTGTCTAAAAATATTGTTTTTGTTCCCTAAACTCTAATACGAAGTTAACTTGATCTTTAAAATATCGAAACAAGGTGGCTCGAGAGTGTTATATGGAGTATTTGTTTACATAAAACATAAGTCACGGAATCTAAATGAAAAGATATATTTATGTTTTTCATTATTATCAAATCTCATAGTAATTTTTTCACATAATTTTCTACACAATTATTTACCATTAATTTTGTCCTATTGTTAAGACTACTATAAAATGTTAGAAGTCATTTTTAATATTGTCTAAAAAATATTGTTTTGTTCCCCAAACTCTAATACGAAGTTAACTTGATCTTTAAAATATTGAAACAAGGTCGTTCGAGAGTGTTATATGGAGTATTTGTTTACATAAAGCATAAGTCACGGAATCTAAATGAAAAGATATATTTATTTTTTTCATTATTATCAAATCTCTTAGTAATTTTTTCACATAATTTTGTACACAATTATTTACCATTACTTTTGTCCTATTGTTAAGACTACAATAAAATGTTAGAAGTCATTTCGAAAAATGGTACGATTAGTAAAATATATGAAACTTTTTCATGAGCTTGTAAATAATTAGGAATTAGTAAAATAACCTTTGACCGATGAAAAAACCTACACTTTAGTTAGTCAAGGGACCATGTATATTTAGTTTTGATATTTTGGTGACCAAATCAACTAGATTGAAGAGTTCATGGACCACAATGGGTCGATAGACATAGTTTAGGAACAAAACAATACTTTATTTGCCTATGCTGCAAATATCTATTTTTTGAAACGTTGGTAGGGACACCCCCCGCTCGTTTACGGCCATTTGCTATTTTCGTTCTCACAAGTGGATTCACTATTTGCCACTCGGACCCACTACCCATTGCCAGAAACATAGATAGTTTCACATGTTAGAATATCTGATCTATAGCGTCTGGCATCGGCGGCGTCTATAGACAAACATTTCTCGTCTTTTACTATCATTATACACATATATAACAAAATTGATGTGGCTTACACATCGCTTTTTCACTCTCCTTGGGTTGATGTGGCTTACACATCGTTTTTTCCTTTTCTTGTATAGTGAGTGTTGTTTGTTGATGGACTCCGTTTCTCTTATATAAAGTTTTGGCAGCGCTCCTACCAATTATTTTTGAAAAAAAAAACAAAATTAGTATTTCCTCTGTTCCAAATTGTAGTTCACTATTGGTTTTTGGAGACGCTTTTTGACCATTCGTCTTATTAAAAAAAATTAGTGTAAACATGCAAAAATATAAGCCATGTTTAAATATGTTTAATGATAAAACAAATCACAAAAAAAATTACATATATTTTTTTAATAAGATGAATGGTCAAATAGAATATCCAAAAGTCAACAGTGGACTATAATTTAGAACGGAGGAAGTAATTTCGAATGAAAATGAACTCGATAACTTGTTTTCTGGATCCCGCTGAATCCAGCGACCGGTCAACTTTAGTCTGCAGTGATGCGCTGTCGGACCACAGTGGGTTTCGGTGTCCCCTTGCGGAATGCTGATTTTAATTCGCAATGTTCCCATGAGCCACCACTGTTCAACACGCACGAACGTATGTACCGTAACGTACGTACACCTGCTAAACATGAAGTTTCTTTTTTCTTTTTACTAGAAACATGAAGTTTCTACACTGACAACAATATGACAAGCCGTTGCAGTGGCAGGCAGGCAGCTTGCGCTTGTCCTTGGATCTCGTGGCTCCACAGGATCGAAATCCATGCATATGCATATATGGCGAAATGGCGTTGCATGCAGCATGCAAGGCTGCCAAGGGCATGGCCGATCCATTTGCGCGTACGTGCATGCATGCGTACGTAACTTCACGTACGTGCGTGCGTACGCAGCACGTACATACATATATACATAGCGTATGTACATGATTGGGCGGTGGTGCGTCCGTGACACGCACGGGCGCGCGTCCGGCTGCATGGGCGGCCACACGTACGGCACGGGTCGGCCGGCAACGCTGGTGCGAGCCTCGGAGGACAAGCAGTGGAGCGCGGCGTGGCGGAAGCACGTCCGTGCGCTAGCTGCGCCGAGGACGGTCGTGTGCCTGATGCGAGCACGCCATCAGTCGTCGTGTGCGAGAGCGATCGAGCAGGCTGCCGGCAAGGGACCCGCCCGGGCAGCCCCACCTGTCTGTACTTCCACAGTTCCTCCTACCATGCAAATGTTGGAGGCAAATCCTCTGACGTAACTGCCCTTTAACCTTGAGTCACACTGACATGTTGGTCCATGTGGCACCGTGGCCCACATGTCAGTGGCCAAACAAAATCAGAGGTCACGCATCCGCAAATGTGGTCAGTGCATCTGCTAGGTAGACATACTTGCAGAGAGTTTGTTTTTATTGTCCTCTTTGGTTTGCGATTTTATTCGGTTCGATTGGGTTACGCTAAAAGTTGAGAACCATAAAAAAACAGTATAAAAAGATTAAAAAATTGCGTAATAAATATTTTTGAGATCTCTGAGTAAGTCCTATAAAGCTCGAAAAATATATGGCCAAATATGCGGGTGTGCCAAGGTTATATATCCGTACACTCGTGCAAATTGTCCGATACCGAAAGAAACAGAGCCGTTGCAAAAATTGGCTAGACAAAATTCCGGCACCCATCGATGAAGCGGGCACGTGCACACACGAACAGGAACACAGAGACATCTGGGCGTGGATGCCATGCACGGCAAGATAAGAGATCAAGCACCCCAAGCCCCCAACTACACGTGCAGACGTGCTCCGCGCGGGCGCTCTGGACAACGCCACGGCCCTACCCCGGAAACGCACGCAAACGTGCGCGCGCACACGGGCCCGGGCGGACGCAGCACACGCAGCTAGCACACTGAAGCAGGGTAGTGGGCGGGAGAAAACGACCGCGCCTTGAAGGTGCGACGCCCGCGCGCGCGCGATCGACGGCGAGACCAACAGTCCAACACCCGCGCGCAACTGCACAAGTGCGCGCCAGATCGCGCGATCACGTGGCAGTTTCGTCGCGAAATTAACCATCGGCGACCGACCCGGCCGATCGGCCGAGGCGAGGCGGGCGTGCAGCCCGCCCATGCCGCGGAGCCCGGCCGGATCGAGAAAGGCGTCGCGCTCGCTCTCACCTCGACCGCGACGGGTTCGGTCGGGTCGACGATCCAGGCGCCATGTCCATACGTTGTGCCACTGTGCCAACGGCGCCGCGCGATCGACGTGCCGCGCGTGCCTGGTCGACGCACGCAACAAACTTGCCCAACCTGTCGTTGCCATTACTGACCCGCCCGGCCGGCCCCCGAGCCGTCGATCGATCGAGCGCCACCTCCCGCGCAGGGTCGACGTACGTGGGCGGGTCGCGCCGTGGTCCGCGCGACGCAGACCGCGCGCAACGACGCGGCGCGGCCGGGCGCGCGGCACGCGACGACAGCCGACGTGCACTGTTCGCCCAGTTAATGGGTCTCCCTGCCGGCGCCCTCTGCCGCCCATCTCTCCGGTCTCCACAGCCCGTGCTCTGCTAGCTCCTAGCTCGTCACTCTTATGACATGCACATATATCAAATAAAGACTTAACATAAGACCGTTCTATATTATAGCAAATAAAACAAAAAAATATAGATGAAAAGTGATTAAATAGTGTTATGCTGATCTAAGTTATTTAAAGTGGCTTCAGCTTATTTATTTATTTATTTAACTCAGCCACTCCGAACATGCGGTAGATCTCGGTTGATGACACATCCAATTTTTCGTTAATGATCTAGATATATAAGTTGATCGGAATACGCTGGGATCGAGGACACTACAAATTAACGTACAAAACTACACACTCCGGTCACAAAACGAAGCCGCCGTTGACTTTTGGGCACACCTTTGATCATTCGTCTTATTCAAATATATTTAATAATAAACCAAATCATAACAAAATAAATAATATTTATATAACTTTTTTTGAATAAGACGAATGCTCTTCTTTTTGTGATCGGAGGTAGTATATATACGGCGCATGCATGCCACACATGCATAGATGACTGATCTTCTGGGGCAGTCCGCAGGTGGTCAGATTCGTTAGTTAAGAATGTTTGCCACGATATCGTGACAGGCAGGATTCGGAAATGGAAGCCCAAAGTGGTTGGTTGTACATGGCCATGTCGAAAAGGAAGCCCAAAACGTCAACGGGAATGAGAGGCGCAGCTTCGGCCACGGCGTGCAGATTGCCCGTCTTGCCTCTTCCAAGCAACAATACCAAACCGATAGCTGCCAGCTCTCAAGCCTCATGAGTTATGTCATCGTGTGCCCTTCTCCTCTAAACTATTTTCTCCGGTTTCTAATGACATAACGTTTTGGTATTGATACGGTCTTTAAATAATCCTTTCACCACTAATAATCATTACAATTTATTTATTAAATCTATAAAAAAAATATTATGGACTTGTCGAGACGGATCTAAACACATGATTTTCAATGCTCAATCCAAACGGTTCAAGATATTTTAATAGATAAAGTTTTGTAATTTTGACTTAAAACAAGAGTAAAACATCAAGTTTTTTGAAATCGGATTCGGAGGGAGTAGTCGCTAAGTGTAACTGATTTGCTCATGCACCAACACTTTTTAAAAATTTTCATAGATTTCTAACCTTGTTATTGGCGACAAGACAATGCTTGGTAGTTTAGGATTTACCATACCCTCCAAATCTAGAGAGAGGGTAGGGTGGCAAAGGCACAACAATGCTCTGTTGCCTCGGTCGCGTAAACAATGCCAGGTGGTAGGCAAGGTTGGCCAACGGATTAACAAGAAGATGAGGGTATTACGAAGTGGAGGAAGCTAGGTGGGCCGCATATTCGACTGTGTGAGCTATCAACGATGAGAATGAAAGGCGACACAAAGGGCATATTTGTTGGAGATGAATAAGATGTAGATGTTGTGGTATGGTGGAGGAGGAGCATCAACAATAGGATGGCAATGGCGAGAGACGCTCGGCGGCGCTTCGGGGCCAAGATGCATTGGATCGACGCAAGGGAAAATGCATCATGACAACGATTGGGAAGAGTAGAGGGTAATGTGTACAGTTTGAGGTTAAGTTTACCAATAGAATGTAGAGATGGATATAGATGTTAGATAAAAAAACATAACATTGGAAAAAGAATAGCTCCTTATTTAAAAAAATCAATCAATTGTGTAATAGACAATCTCAAAGTGTAACATCCTGACTCAATATTTTCATAGAGTTGATCCACCTTAGAGCGACCCACATATACCCATAGTGTCTCTTTTAGTCTTTCATCCTTGCTTTAACCGGAAGGTTAATTTGAAAACACTATGTTGTGGTTTAGTGGTGGCTTTAAGCCAATGAAAATGCATGCTAATGAAAAATGTGGTATAAAGAGATGGGTATTGCCCTAAGCTCACTATGCAATCATGACCATTAATCTAGGTCAAATCAGATGGGCTTGATTGTTATAGCTTTGATCCAACCAGGGACATGAATTAAATCATGACCATTAATCTAGGTTAAATCATGACCATTAATCTAGGCCACGATTTTATCACGGGGGAGGCCGACAAAGGGACATGAATTTGTTACTTAAGTCTTATCATGTCTTTAAAGATATTTTCTTTGGCTATTAGCGACGTCCACATTAAAAAACAACTGTTTTTACTTTTTTAAAAGCAACCGTACCATGGTGTTAAACGGAAATTTTGCATTTTTTGTCAGTTTTGACGGTACAAATGTACTATTAAGAAAATCATGCAAAAAATTGTAGACTAGCTAATGGACGATGAATTTACTTATATGCATTTTATTTTCACACTACATAATGTTTCATGACAATAAAAAAGTACTTCTTCCATTTCAAATTATAAAGCGTATTAGAGATTGACACATAGAATAAGGAGGTGATAAAGTCAAGAGAAATGAATAAGGAAATGGCTATGCTACCCATGTTAATATGCTATAAATACATTGAAAATAGGAAATGAAAGAGAATAGTTTACGAGGATGTTGCAAATAAATGTAGGAAAAAGAAATGTGCAATAAATAAGAGCGAGACAAAAATGTATCAATAAATTTACATGTACACGATATATTTTGAAGCAAGCTCTTAATGCTTTATAATTTAAAACAAAGAAGCATTAACATAGAATTAATCAACTTCATAACAGCTATGCAAAGTATAGCTACTCAGTAAACCAGTGAAATCATAGAGGGCCAAGCCCCTTTCAGCGAATTCGTTTTAAGAAAAAAAAAAAGAGGAGACTGTTCTAATATTTCCAAAAACAACTTTGCAGTGGTATGGAGTTTGATTCGTAAAACTCTTAATGCCTTATAATTTAAAACAAAGAAGCATTAACTTAGAATTAATCAACTTCATAATAGCTATGCAAACTATAGCTACTCAGTAAACCAGTGAAATCAGAGGGCCAGCCCCTTTCAGCCCCCATGTCTCTGCCACTGGATTCGACATAGGATTGAATCCAAAAAAGCTATGTGTTTTCGTTTTTTTTTTTGAGTCAAAGCTATGTGTTTTCGTTGGTTGATTCCTAGAGACAAAAAAGTTCTACGAATTCGTTATAAGAAAAAAAAAAAGACTGTTCTAATATTTCCAAAAACGACTCTGCAGTGGTACGGATTTTGATTCGTAAAAAAACCAAATTTGTTATACATGTGGGATTTAATCCGAATCAATGCCGTACGTACGTGGGGATCCTGTCGATGAGCAGCATCGTCTGTACGTATCTACAGCCGCCGCAGCATCATGCATGCATGCATGGGGTCTCTGCGTATGCGACTTTATTATGCGTACATTTGTTAAACGCGGCGTACGGAGCAGTGGGGGCATTTTGGTCCATCTGTATGGCCCTGGGGCAGTTCCGTAACTTTACACCGACAGCGACAGCGAGAGGGGGAATGCAAGTGGTGGAAGTGTAGATATTTACCCGCTATCCTTGTGTGATGCAGAGGCGAAGCTGAGCGGGTGGAGCTCTTGCTTGCCACTCCCGGCTCGTCGACACGCACACCCACCTGAGCTAGCCAGGTGAAACGAGCGAGCGTGGAGCTAGGCACTCTTCTAGAACGTTCTAGACACCACACAGGCGCTGGCGGGGTCGTCGCCGGCCTGATGCAGGACTTCCAGTCGATCCCTGGCCTCGCTGGGCGGCTGTTCGGCGGCGTGGCGGCCGCGGACCTCCGGCGCGCGCAGCCGCAGCAGCAGGGCGCGGCGGGGCGGTGTGGTGGCGGGATCTCGTCGGCGCCGGAGGCGGTGAAGTGCCCGCGGTGCGAGTCGACCAACACCAAGTTCTGCTACTACAACAACTACAACCTCTCGCAGCCGCGCCACTTCTGCAAGAGCTGCCGCCGGTACTGGACCAAGGGCGGCGTCCTCCGCAACGTCCCCGTCGGCGGCGGCTGCCGCAAAGCCAAGCGGAGCTCCTCGTCGTCGTCGTCTGCCTCCTCGCCCTCCACCCCGACGGCGGCGACCGACGCCAAGAACCAGCGGCGTGCGTCGGCGGTGGCATCCTCACGCTCCAACAGCGGCAGCGGTAGCACGAGCCCCACGGCCGCGGCTGCGGCGGCGACGCCTCCAGCTCCGGCGACTCCTTCGTCCAACGCCATCGCCGCCGCCACGAACCCCTTCTCGACGGACGTGCCGCCTCCGGCGCCGATATTCGCCGACCAGGCCGCCGCGCTCGCGTCCCTCTTCGCGGGCCCTCCGCCGCCGCCTCTCCCGGTGTTCAGCTTCTCGGCGGCGGCGCAGCCGAAGGTGGAGGAGGGGATCGCCTCGCTGCTGCTCGCAGGGCAGGCGCCAGAGGGGCCCGCCTGCGCCGCCGCCGCCGACATGACGCCGTTCACGTCTCTGGACACGGTAATCTTCGAGCTCGGCGACACCTCGCCGGCCGCGTACTGGAATGCCGGGAGCTGCTGGACGGACGTCCCGGACCCGTCCGTGTACCTACCCTAGCCGATCTGGTTCAGTTACTCATCACGATCGCTTTGATTAAGCTGTGTGGTTAAATGATTCTTAACGACGACCACCAGCTACTAAGTATATCGATCTACTGCTACTACGGCGTAGTATATGTACGTACTGCCTGCACCTGTGATTTTATTCTTTTCTCGTCTCTCTGGCTGGACAGCGCGTGTAAGAAGCTAACCTTTGTGTGTCTAAGAGTGAACCAGTCATTGTCACTACAATTAACCCAATCTCAATCCTTATCTTTTCAAGCTAGCTACCCAATCAATTTATCTTCATTGTTCCTATGCATGCATGTCGATGATTATGCAACATAAATCTTAGGGTGATATAGATAGATACCACTGAAAGGTTTGAAGTTTTCAAATTTATCAGTCATGATGTAGTCATGATGTCATTATCAATAGAGTGACAATTCTCTAATTTAACTTAGCTGTGGCATATATCCAATTATCCATAAATTTCAACCATGTGTTGATGACATAAACGTACGCATACCATTGACACAGAGTGACAATTCTCTGATTTAACTCTTCAATGCATCTAATATCTCTATATCAATTAATTTTTATGGCTTTGATTTACATCACTTCACATGCTACGGACAGAAGGTGGGACGCGAATGAGGTGCAGTTAGTGTTAGTGCCATATGAGCATCTGGCTGTACATGTGGTTTCCAAATCCATGCAATTTGCAATGTTTACAATATTTTTTTCATGATTCATTGTACCAAAAATCCTTTTATATACTGATTTATTTGTGCCGACTTATTACGAACCATAGATGAGATATCTATGTCGGTCGGCGGGACAGGATAAGCATATTTGTGCCGGTTTTAACCAAGAACCGACACCAATGTCGATTCATGGTTAGAACGGCACATATTAATTTGAGAACCTGCAGTCCAGTCCTGCATAAATGCTTACACAACTGTGTTGATTCTAGCCACAACCGACACATATGTGTATTTTCAAAAATTCTAGATCTTTGAAATTTTATAACCTTTTCATATAAACTCGGATTAAAACAAATTTTATATGCATCTTGTTGCTCTCGAGGAGATCTAAAACTTTATAGTTGACATTTTTCATTCGAAACAATATATATGTCTAAATAACCAATACGGTGATAGTTTATTTATAATTTATTCAAATGAAGTCAGATATATAGTAAATTGACATGAAAATTGTAGACTTCGACAAGATTTTACTTTGTAGTTGAAAACTTGTCTATTTAATTGTTGTTTGTATGCATTAAAAGTTGTTTAAAGATTTAAAAACATAGGTGAAAACATGTAAATCCTATTCTAATCATAACATGACATGGGATGGGATCATGAGAAGGGTGAGGTTGGAACGATGAAGTCTCAAGTTCCATTCTTAGGCAAGATAACATTGGGATCTCATATAAAATACTATGTTAAATGTGCATAACTGGTTGATAGGTTGGTAAAGATGCGATACCTGGTTGATAAATTTTTTTTTGCCTTCATATCATTTTTTAGTCCAAAATCATGTTTTGAAAAATCCTGTTTGCGTCGATTCTAGATACGAACCGGTACACATGATCTTTTTGTGTCAGGTAAAAACCTGATCCAAAACCAGCACGGACGATCGCGGTTTGAATCGGTACGAAATATGCTTATTTCCATGCAGCGATTGTTTTCATAGTAAGTTATGGTTTCATGCATGATGGAGCGTTAGAACAGTCAGCACCGCGCTGATGATTAGCCGTGTGGATTATTATTAGTTAGTGGTTGGTTTGTTAATTTTAGGTGCCCGTACGTGCCTTTCGCTCTCCGGGGAGTTTGTGTTGATGGAGATGGCAGTGGCACTCGCTAGCTCGCTAGCTGGCAGCTGGCTAGCTATAGCTCGATCGCGTACGCTGCTTGTGTGCAGCACAGTGCCCCGTACATACGTGCGCGCGTGGCTCTGTTTGGCTCGGCCTCCATCGGCATGGCGCGGCACGTACTCCCGTGCTTCGCTACATTTGCGTGTGCCCTCACGCTAGCGTCGCTTCCGGCCCCATCTGGTGTACCGTACCGTACCCCTACTTGCGTACAGGTACAGCCGAACGTGCATAAACGAGTAGAGGTGTTCCACCGTTGCATAATCAGATTTTACGATGCTAGATTTGTGTTATGTTTGTATGTATAATAGCTTGTAAACGTATTGGCCATGAATCATACTTCCTTCGTTCTAAATTGTAGTTCAATGTTGACTTTTGGAGACGTCTTTTACCATTCGTCTTATTCAATAAAATAGTGCAAACATATAAGAATATAAGTCATTATTAAAACATGTTTAATGATAAAACAAATCGCAACAAAATAAATAATATTTACATATATTTTTTTAATAAGGCGAATGGTCAAATAGAATATCCAAAAGTCAACAATGAACTACAATTTGAAACGGAGGGAGTAATAAATAATTATATATTCTTTTCTAATCTCCTGGTGAAAAAATGTGACCACCCCCGTTGCATATGCCCAAACACCCTCGGTTTGGGGTTTACGTATATTGAACCGGTGCTCCTTGGTATTTAACTCCATTGAAAAATGAAATTGGATTTTAGGGAGAATTTTAGAGTAAAAGATAAATAAAGAATTGAAATAATCGAATATTATCATATTTCTTGTTATTTAACTGATTGTATACCATATGGAATAAGAGGAGAAGAAAAACATTTCATGACTCACCGAGGGGCCCTTTAAAAAAAGTGGAGCTCTTTCTTGAATTGGTCGATACTTATCGGAGCGCACATAAGTTTGTTGAAGCATGTTTGCATTTTTATGATTCTAATGACTTTGACCATTAATAATAGATTAGTTCGAATTTTGATTACACCAACTTTTAGTTTTCAAAGTTGTCATATAATCAGAGCGCTTTAGCGCTGCATATGGATGCAAATGGGTCGACCCTAGGGTTACATTTGATCCTCTCTAGTTCATTTGTTTGTACTAAAAACTTGATGTCTAATCCATTTAGTACAAATAAATGAACTAAAGAGGACCAAAAGTGACCTAGGGTTAACCCATTTGCATCCCTAGCGCTGCAGAAGAGGTGTAACAGCGCCTCGTGGTTCTAGACAAATAGATTGGCGATCAAGTCGTCACGCTGGAGATTTTTCATCAAAACAATGTGGTTAGATTTTATTTTTGTTGAAGGAAAAAGACTTTGAAACCAGCGAGCAGAACGATCGTAATACAACCGTCCAGAAAAGCAGGAATCAGATCAGATGCTTCTGCTTCATCTCTGCCGCTGTACTGTGAACCTCTTGGACCCTGTCTAGCCAAAGGCCATCATCGTTCGTACAAGATGCATGCATCGGTGTGCCGGACGCACGACCGTCGCCCATGCCCTACCCCTCGTAGGTTGCATCGCAGATGAACCGATCGATTTGTCAGATACCTGCCGGTTCCCTGCTTCTCCGATACGTGTTCCGGCGAAACAGCCAAAAGAAACGACCGGAACAACCATGCAAGAGCAAGTATGCTACGCGAGAACCACGGTACAGTTTCAGATAATATATTTAGGAGTGAAGCGCACAGTTGCAAAGTTATCTAAAACCATTCCTAACATGTCCTTTATCCCGTCGTCTAAAACACTATTCATACACACATGACTCATGAATAGTATTTTAGAGATGGGATAGAAGGACTATTGGAGAGCATCTCCAATGGGAATGACTCAGCTAGATATAAAACATCCACGTTGGATTTTCTGTTGAGGTGGAAGAGAGAGAGCGCTGGAAGCTGTAGCACTAGCGATGCAGCAAGCGCTGATCGACAGGGAGGATTCGAATGCAGCAACGTTCTCTCTCCAGTACCAAAACAATAAACTAATGAAGCTTTATGCAGGCAGCTAGCTAAAGTGTTCTCAAGTACAGTGGGGCTGAGTTAACAAATGAATAAAATAATATTCCTTGTGCAGTGTGTAACCGATGGACTGTTGAAGGAGTTGCCTCTTTGAGTTGACTTTTGCTGAGGTGGTGTGCCATGTGGGCATTATAGCTAGCAAGTAGCTATAACCATTGGAGATGCTCTAATGCGCTAAGCGATCTGTGGCACAAGGTGCGAGACGAAATAGTCTAGCGCTTGCGTAGACGCTAGGCCCATGTAGGTAGCCAAACATATATATTAAATCTAACATGCTAATTTTTTTAAATATTTTATAGTCGCGTCAGAATCATCGATCAACATTTAAAAACCACTTAATCATCATTTAGACATATCTAGAATGTCTTGAATCGCCTAGTCATTGTAGGACCACAAATGAAGGTTGTCCACCTCGGTCACCGCTTAGGATCTATGCAGAGAGAGAGAGGCTGCTGCTTATTGCATAAGCTAATCTAGACATCGTCTATATATGTTGTCTCAAATAGTTATATCGAAGTCACGCTTACTTTCATAAATATAAAATTACTTTTTAGTCCTATTAAAATTATTTCATTTGCATTGTAACCTCAAAATTACAAGGTTAACCATTGCAACCAGGTTTAAATTAATTGAGCTGAAGCAGGGCGGCATGGCGTGGGATCGAGCTCTGATCAGCAGCTGGACAAGCTAGTTTGAACACCACATGCAAGAGTACGTACAGTGGAACTGCCAGTATTAGGCCCTCTTTTGAACCGTGGATTTAGTTTAGCTCCGATTAAATTTGAAATTTTTGTTATTTTTATATAAATCATCCGGTATAATGGTTTAAAATAATTTTTGGGACTTGGTATGTTTTTTCTCAAAAATTTTGAAAATACTTTAATATTTTTTTGTCTAATCATACCTCTTCATATGTTTTCTTTAACTATAATCAAAACTAATCTAGAACCGTCGATCAAAAATATTAATCGGTGCAAACTGCGAAGAGTCGTCAATTTTACTAATTAATAACGCGCTGATCTCGCCCGAGGCGGCTAGCTGGTAGCATTAGCAATGATTGCTTCGCGCGAAAGAAAATCTTCAGGATCGAGACTTATCCACTGCCCCTTGGCCACCAGAGGCCGGAGCCCGGAGGGCAGAGGCTGCCTGCGACGGAGGACAAGAATTCTTGCGCCATTACTTAGGCGAGCTGTTCCGCCATGACCCACCCTGAAAGGCACAGGAGATGCGTCCGATCAACGAGGAACAGGGGCGCGCACTGTGCGGTAGGACTGTGCGCCATGCCCTAGCCCTACCCGCATCGACGTCGCCGTCGCAGACCGCGTCAGGGATGAATTCACTCTGACGTACGGCTTCTAGCTCGGCTCCGCCGATCCCCACACACCCACCCACCTTCTTTTTGCCCTCGAATCGAATCCTCTGCTCCCTTGGGAAAAAAAAAATCAACAAATTTTAAGAATTCGGTTTTGAATCCAACTGTGAAAAACCCGGATTTCAGAATCGGCAGGCGGTTGAAGATGAAATTTCGATAACCCAAACCACGAGTGAAAATTTCAGATTTTCGAGTGAAATCTCAAAAAAACTGGCATTTTCAACCGGGGTTTTTCAGCATGATTCCGGCTAACCGGCTGAAATGGTCTTTTGTGAGCTTTACGACCAAAAGAGGCCGGTTCTTGAAATGGGGCAATGGAGAAATGTTTGGAATAGCAAAACCGAGGGGTTCATGAGTGGGAAGTGAGCATAGTGACCGGGCGGGGTTTAGAGAGAGATGCAATTTGGAGAAAAGATGAACACAGTGGGTTTAATCAAAATTGAAAGTACCTGGGTGTAGCTGAGGACGAGGGGACACTAGTGACGTGCTCAATTTGGCTTGAACAAGTCGGAGACGGTGGCAATAGCTCGCCGGAGTTGCAAAAACAAACTTTTCTTGGCTGTAATGGAAAGGTGATGTTTAGGGGCAAGGAGTGGAGGATGGAGCCAGTGATGAGTCCTGGAGGTGGACAGGGAGCATGGGGCGCTATTTACAATCCGAGGCAGGTGAAATACGGCGAAGAATTCCGGCGGAGGTCTTAGATTTGGCCATAGCGGCGCTCGCGGTTTCAGGTGAAATTCCGGCGAGTTCGCCGCGGGTAGGTCTAACCAAGGGGGCTGAATGGGTTCATGAGATGATAATTTACAAATTTCATGTAGATCTAGGGAAGATATAACGATTGTAGAGGCGGTGGCGACGCGATTTTCCGGCTGGCGGCGGCGCACAGGAAACAAAGACCAGCTTCTGTCTCGTGCGTGAGTGGTCTGCAGGAGGAAGAAGACCACGTGCGTGGGCTGTGGGCGCAGCTCACAGGAGGGGGTGGAGGCGCATGGGCCAGGAGGGAAGAGGAATGGCCCAAGTGGAAGAAAAAGGTGGGGCGCAGGCTGGGCCTAGGTGGGAGAGGCGGCCCAAGAGGGAGGAGAAGCGAGAATCCGGCTGGGCATGGGGGGAAGGGGAGGGAGAGTGGGCCGGTGGAGTGGAAGAAGGCCAAATATTTTTTGGAATAAAAGATAAATTTTCAAGTATTTGAAAATTTTATTGAAAATTCTTGAAAATTTTACAAAATGTGAATATATTTATATAAATAAAAAATAGGAGAATTGAAATATGGGCGCGACTACGGATCAGACGTTCTATTTTATGGGAGATAAGTCTTTGGGAAAATTAAGGGCATTTATTAAAGGAAAGGGGTTTGAAATATTGATTGTTAGAACATTTAAATAATATCTGCCTAGAATATGGCTTGGTTTTGTTTGAAAATATTTGTACGAAGTATTCTCTTTATGATAGAAAATAGGAGATTATTAAGAAATGCCATAGAAGAACAAGGATAATTATCGGGACTTAGTTTATAGGTTTTGCGAAAAAATCTCCTACTAAAATTTAGGTAGAAACTTTGGGTATATCACATGTTTCTACCGACCAAGATTTTAAATAGCCCTCCGTAGCTTTTCAATAGCACCACCATAGCTTTTTAACGTAAGATGCTATGTTAAGAATTAAAATTTCGCAAACATAGTTATGCTCGCTATGGCGCTATATCCGCTAAATTTACCGCAGTTTTTGCTATTTTTGTAACTGCCATAGCACCTCTATGCCACGCTTTAAATTTTCTTTGAACATCCAACCATTAGTTATATGTTTAGTTATGATCTGCCTAATTGTTACATCATCTAACATTACAGGATGATATTGTTAGTGTAGAACTAATAAATGATCACTTAGTCAAGTTTCTCTATAATGAATTGAATAAATCCATAGACTGCAAGTATTACTAAGGTAACATGTGCCTTTCTTATTTAGTTTCCACGATAGACTATGATAGCCTTTATAGTTTTTTCAGGCCTTGCCACGATCCCATGAAAAACGCAATTTAAAACCTTGCTGCCGATAATTTCAAGCCATGCGAACCTCACCATCCGTACTCCTCGTGTCAAGTTGATGTCTGTGTCGCCTACTAAACTGCCCTACCACCTCTCCTCCTCCCATCGCTAGACTCCGTCATTGTCATCCCTCCAACGCCGGATAATATTGCCAACACCGCTCCTCGTCATCTCCTTACTAGATTTCGTCGTTGTCATCATCGCTCTTCCTCTCCTTGTTGGGGGCTTGGGGAACCACTTTGACTAGAGAGAGAAGTGAGGAGAAGACGAAGAGAAATGGGTTGAGAGATAGGAAGGCAATGTCATGTTGGGCCAAAAGAGAGGGAGGAAGGAAGATAGTAGGCTGATGTGCCCCCTTGCCCCCCCCCCCCCAACGTTAGGTTCGACATGGCGCCCAACTCACACCCATGTAGGTAAAATCGACCGTGTAGTCATCATGTCACCAAAACAGTTGCCATGTCACTCAAAAGCACCCTCTAATCTAGTTTTGACTGGTCAAAGGACTAAAATGGGATAATTTAAAACTTCAAGGACTAGTCTCACCCAGCTTTGATCTTAGAGACCAATTTGGCTCAATTGCGAAAGTTCTAAGACTAAGCTCACACATTTTCATTTTAAAAAAGATCTTGCTAACATATTTTTGCGTAGTTCTAAAGACGCTTATGAACTATTTCAAACCATTCATCGTATATTATTTGATTCAACGCTTAGAATGAATATGTGACGTATTTACTACTGAGATGTAAGACAGATATGGATACATTTGATCTGTATATTGTTTTTTTTAAGCAAAGGGGGCGAGAACGACCATTTATTGATCAAAAGGAAGAAGTTTTACAGAACTGTATATTGCTGACTTGCTGTGATCCGAGGGTTGGACAATATATTGAAGTTAATAAAATAGGATTGTTTTATTTCCTATCATATCGTTTATCGCATGTCTTAACCTAAAATGGACTTTGATATTTCAATTAATATTTGTTTTTCTTAAAAAAATTGTTTGAACTATTGTAGATCATTCATTTTGTTTGATCCAACGTGTGAAAGTTCGCGACGACTGCATGGTAACGGAGTGTTGTATGGAGGCAGCTTAAGCCTTCTTCGGTAAGCTGTTCTGTGCGGTTCTGTGCAGTTTTTGTTGACCACCACCAAAGCATTTATTGCTCAGTTGGTTGCAGCATTTGGCAAGACGTCGCTGGTTGGAATCTGTCAACTAAAACCGAACTGAACAACTACCAAACGGCGTACCGAAGAAGGCCTTAATTGATTTGTCTCCACTTCTCACTGTGATGTACAATTCAGGTGTATTGATTTGTTTTACTCTCTATTCAGTTCCATTTTTTTACCATATCTATTCTCTAAAGTTGGAGCATCGTAGAAATGCTATATATATGGGACGCGATTGAGTTCATCCCGCCATGTGATCCGTTCCATTTCTCTTACCTTTCCTTGATCTGATTGCACATGCATTTGTCCAGGCACCTGCATAGTGCATAGGTAGTCAGGCATTGCCGTGAGTGAAAAAGCTTCGGAAATCGCTTCAGTCCCTTAGGAGAGGGTGACATCAATAGCTAGACATTAGCTATGGCCCATGTACATTTGCCATGTTACACCAACACCTTTGGAGCCACTCCGTCGCATATGGTATGTACGGTCCTGGTTCTGTTTGTACCAAAGTTATGGATGCTTGACATTGGAGCCTTGTTTGTTTAAGCTGAAAGTTGCTGAAAACTTTAATGTGAAAAAGTTGCGAGCCTTCTAAAAAAGAACAATTTAAAACTCCACAAAATAAAATAAAGAGTATTGCATCATTTCACTTATATAACAAAGTTCCATTTAATTTAATTTAAGCTGAAACAAACAAGGCGTGGATCTCTTCGAGACTGCGATATCGGCCATGTATATCTGAATGGACGGTTCGCGATGATGACAAACAAACAAGCCCATCCTCCCACATGCACCCTACGCTGCATTTGTGCAATCCCATAGAAAATAGTAACCCATTTCTATTTTTAGATAATTAAAATATGATTCAACGGAACCACTATATTAATTCTAAAATCTAAAAAATTCTCATGTTAATCGAAAAGAAAAGAAAAGAAAAGATCTACACTGTTAATTGTTGTGGGCCCATATCGTAACGGAATAGATTAAAAGAAAGATTCACATTAACTACGACAAAAGATAGAACTTCAAAATAAATAAAATAAAAGTACGCAATATTTAAAAGGGAGTTTGTGTCATCTATAAAAAATAATAGAAATTCACAATAAAAAAAATAGAAGTAAGAGTTCACGTGGGAAAAAAAAGAGTTCATATATATTACAAAAAAAACATAGAAAAATGATAAATATAAGAGTTCATGTTAAATTAAATGATTGAAACAAATCAAGCTACGCAAATGCGTGGAACACCATGCTTATTTTTTAAAAAAATGGTTTAGTGACTAGACTTACAAATTGTATCTATGTTGCTCATAGCCTCCTCCCGCTCCCGACCCAATTTTTTCACCACCTGAGTTCTGACTCAATTTTGATCCCAAGCTTCACTCCGATGGCATTTGGCTCTGACAACCACGGTTAAGCATTTCAAGCGTTGGTTGAAGGGTGGATCCTTACGCCTTAGCTCAAGGCTGCTATCGGAGAGTTTTTTTTTTTTTTTGCCAGCCACCCAGTTTCAGTTTTAAATTTTCTCCGGTTATTAACTGTCTCTACCTATGTGTTTTGAACCAACTACTTAAGGATGACAACGGAACCATTTCCCATCAGAACACAACACCCCGTCCCCGTTCCCAACTACCCAAAAAATTACCTGCTCACCGTCCCCGTTAGGGTGGCGGGGACCCGACGGGGTTCTCATACCCACCACCATTGGAGCTCGCCATTGTCACGCCGTTGCTAGAGCGTGCTATGTCGGATAGCACCGCCGCCATGACTTGCCGTTGTTGGAGTCTTTTGTTGTCGTGTTCGCGCCAACGCTGGAGGATCTAGCTCGTTTGTTGGACCATGCCTCCGTTGAAGCTTTGCTTTTGGACCGCGCCGTCGCTGGTTTATCTTGTTGTCTAGGGTTTGTGGCCAATGGGATTGAACGAAAGAACACATCTACTGATTTTGTATGTGGTGACTTGGTTGGGCCGGCTATGGTTAAAGGGCCATTGAGAAGTGAAGTAAATTTGAAGCCGTTCAAGAGAATATACAGTAGCTTGTGGTCATATTCACGTACTCACTTATTTGGGGACCATTCGGATCTCTGCAGGGAGGAAATTTCCCCATTCCCGTGGCCCCTAGACCCGGCAAGGATAGATTCACCGCATTTATATCCCCACGGGGAGGCCATTGCTTCCATCCCGCCCCCTATTGGAGAAATTCCCCTTCGGGGGAAGGGGAATGGGGCCGTTGCCAATTTGCCATCCCTACTCCTACTCAAATAGAAAGGCCGAACTTCAACTCACCTTTTGCGGAAAAAAGAGTGAAATAACCTTCCAAAAAAAGAGTTCAAAACGACTAGCGTGAAAACCAAAATTTAACGAGCATGGTGTCCCGCACAATTGTGCAGTTTGTTTTGTAATTTATATTGACTATTTATATTTAATATTTCAAATTTATGTTTATTTATTGTTGTTGAGATTGATTCCTTTTATATTTTTGTAGTTGACGTGAACTTTTATTTATATTTTTTATTTCAAATTTGTTTTTATTATAGTTCATATGGGCTCTTTTTTAATCTAATTCATTATAATCTGATCCTACTATCTGATCTTTCTTTTACTTTTCAATTAACATGGGACTTTCTACTATTTTAGGATTAATGTGGTGACTTTGTTTAACTCTACTTTAATATAATAACGAGCAAGATAGCCCGTACGTTTGTGCGGCTAGATTTGTGTCAACATATAGAGTTTATCTGTAACTCATAATCTTTTTTAGGGTAATCTCCAACTCAGAATCTGTCTATAATACGGATTATATCATATCACATTTATAGTTTATCTCTAATATATTATTTCAGCTCTAGTAGTTTGTTATAAAGATTATTTATTTATCTTATTTATCTAATTTGATGGACGACAATTGAACGATTATTTGATTTGATGGATTTTGATCTGATGGTGGAGAATTTTTGGACGATGCGGTGCATTGTGGTGCCTCCATTTTTCTCTACTTTAATATGTTGGCTTGTGTGTTTGCACGGCTAGATTTTTGTCAGCATATAGAGTTTATCTCTAACTCATTTTTTTTAGGGTTTGGTTGTTATATGGAACTCGAATTCTACTTGAATAAGTATAATATTTAGTTTTGTATCTATACGAAATATTTTATAGAATTCTACTTGAATATGTATTAGTTGTTTGAACATGCTAGGTTGTTGTATAATCAATTTCTTCGCTATAAATCGAACACAAATTAAGATGGTTGATTTTGTATAGATCTCGCTTGATCCCTCCTCGAATATTTTTAATATCCACTAAATCTATAACGCATAATCTATCTCCAATATATCAGGTTAGATTTAGAGTTTATCTCTAATATATTAGATCATGTTTAGTAGTTATCTTTTTAATCATTTCAATGTTGACCGTTAGATTTACATAATAGTATCCATATTCAACGATGTAGATTTTTCTTTTTTCTATGATTAACGTGAGAATTTCTACTATTTTTTTATTAATGTGGGAATTTCTAAGATTTTAGGATAAACATGGTGGCTCCGTTTAACTCTGCTTTATATATATAGTAGAAACTCTAAATCTAGCCACGCAAATGGGCGGGCCACCTTGCTCGTTCATTGTAATCTAATCCTACTATCTGATCATTCTTTTTCTTTTCAATTAACGTGGGACTTTATAGTATTTTAGGATCAATGTGGTGACTTTGTTTAACTCTACTTTAATATAATAATGCTTTTGCTAATCATCATGCGATTGTTTTTTAGAGAAGTCTTAGTTGATTTTCTCACATATCTAGAAGATGCTCTAATTGAATCTTTTCTGTGCTTTTATAAGGTATATGATCAACGGTATAGATCGCCTATGGTCAACCTGATCCCATATAATAATAGATATCATTGTCGACACAATCACAACATTAACAAAATCACGTCAAAATTGGACGTGCACCACTAAATTCTCAAAGGTCGCGAAGTTACTTTTAAATCCTTTCAAAACATAGTTGAACTAAACGTTCAGAACTCAAGAGCTTCTTTGAGCTCTCGAAATCTAGTAGCCGTTGCAATCGTAAAGATACATCCATTCCAAACAATAGACATATATCGATCATCACACATTTCAGGGTTTCAATGGTTCACTTGGATGATGGTCGCTTTTCCCCGACCCGGATGATGCTAGGTTGCCAATTGTAAGCCTTGTTTCCTGAGATCGATCTTTTGACGTTCCTGGCGGTAAATATTACTCCTAAACACGAGACTAACCGCGTGACCAACTTACCAATGCCGGCTTCATTCGGAGACTCATTTCCCATAAAACCAAGGAGCTCGCACTACTCATGGACACTACGCTCGTTGGCTCGTTGCACCCTCGATCCACCACCTCCTTTCATTTTCGCCAAGACACCGTCCGGACTCCGGACACACGCTACGACAATGCTGCTCGCCGGCGTCGTCACCGGCCACGCCGTCCTCGTGCTCCTCCTCTTCGTCTTCTCCGCTCCCCCGACGTGCCGCGCCACCCATAACGTCACCGCCATCCTCGCCGCGCACCGGGGCCTCTCCGAGTTCAGCCGCCTGCTCACGGCCACGGACCTCGCCGACGACATCGACGGCCGCAACACCATCACGGTCCTCGCCGTCGACGACGCGGGCATGGCGCATCTCAGGGCGAGGGGGCTCCCGCGCGAGGCGCTGCGCCACGTGCTCTCCCTCCACGTCCTCGTCGACTACTACGACGAAGGCAAGCTGCACCGCCTCCCCGGCGGCGCCGCCGTCGTGTCCACCCTCTTCCAGGCATCCGGCGACGCGCCCGGGAGCGCCGGCATGCTGAAGATCGCCGACCGCCGCGGCGGGCGCGTGGCCTTCGTGCCGCAGGACGTCGGCGACGCGAGCGCCGCCGTGTTCTACGTCAAGTCCCTGCACGAGGCGCCCTACAACATATCGGTGCTGCAGGTGAGCGGCGTGATCTCGTCGCCGGCGGCCGAGGCTCCGTCGTCGCCGCAGCAGTCGAGGCCCAACGCCACGGACGTCATGTCCAAGAACGGGTGCGGCCGCTTCGCGCGCCACCTCGCCACGACGGCCGACGCGGCGGCGGCGTTCGAGAAGAGTGCCGTCGCCGGTGGACTGACGATCTTCTGCCCGTCCGACGAGGCGCTGGCGGCGTTCTCGCCAGCGTTCAAGAACCTCACCGCCGGCGACCGCCTCAAGCTGCTGCTGTACCACGGGGTGCCGAGGCACTACTCCCTGACGGCGTTGAAGGCGGACAACAACGGGGACATGAACACCCTGGCCACCGGAGGCTCCGACGGCTACAACTTCACGGTGCGCACCGCCGGCGACACGGTGAAGCTGCTCTCGGCGGCGCGGAAGGCGGCGAGGGTCGCCGTCACGCTCATGGACGCGGACCCCCTGGCCGTGCACATGATCGACGCGGTGCTGGTGCCGAGGGAGCTCTTCAAGGGCTCGCTCGCGCTCCGGGCGGCGGACGGCGCCGACGAGCCTCCCGAGGATGTCACCGGAGGAGTTCGTGACCAGAAGAAGAACGGCGCCAGCAGCGTGGCGCCGTGCAGGCTATCCTTCGCCTTGGCGTCTCTGCTGGCCATCGTCCAGATGGCTCTCGTGTGAAGGTTGCGTTTGTGCCCTTGTGCATTGCTGTGTATGGAACCTATTGGGTGATTAATTCCCTGATCAGGCGTGAGTGCTTGTTAGGATCTTGATGCACTACAAGTTTGGTTTCCTCACGTTGTGGCGAAGTGTTTTGCAGCAGGCTAGCATTTCAGTCTGCCAGGTTTATTTGCATGCAAATTAAGTAGTATCATCTATGTTCAGTCTTGTGGTGCTATTATGACCTGATCTAACTGAAAAGCATCTATGTAGCAACTAGCAACTGCACGAGCGCGCCATATGCCACAATCTAATCACTTGTGAACCATGACTAGCAAAGATAATCGCCTAGCTAGGGTCAGAAGTCGGGTTTGGAATTTTTGGAAGTGCCAAGGTGCAATGGTACTTCCTTTTTCACGGTCATATATCACTCTAAAAAAGATATGACCTAATCCAAAAAAAAAACAGCAAAACAGATAAAAGAAGAATAAAAAAAGGAAAAAGAAGCAAAGAATGCTTATTTCACTCTAAAAGTATAAAGTTATTGAGTAATGGTTCTTCCAAAAGAATCACTTCCTCTCGTATACAGACAAACTACAATGCGCGAACCTTAGTGTTGTAGATTTAAGTTGAAGATCTCGTCGTTTCTTATAAGCTAAATACGCCAGCAAAAAAGAGAGAGGAGTTTATTTTAGAAAGCCGGAAGACTCGTCTCTGTGCCGTGTGTAAGTTGAACTTTCTACATACTTGGCTTGTCCTCTGATCCTCTCTACTAAAGAGATTAACTTCAGTTCGATCGATCGATGAAATAAGGAAAACTAGAACTCAAAATTTATTCGTAGCTCGATCATTCATTCCTGCGGATTCAAGATGCAATTTTTATTCCAAAAAGAAAGCTAAAACAAGGCACATTATCATGGCCCATGACCAAGGAGGAACAGAAGAGCTCCCTGCAGCAATCAATCAACACGGCCGTCTGCTCCATCCTACCAATCTCACGTATGCATTCCTGAGAAACCGAACAAGTTAAACTCCAAGCTAAAGGAGCATGCCAATGCGTTTCCAAATCAAGATACCCACACACCCACCCACACACACACAGAGCACATGAGCCCTGTCAGTGCAGCACCACACACTGCGAGTACTGCGTCTGCTACCTTTGCCGCATCCTCTTGCATCCCTATTCCCTAGCGTCTTTCGGGCATGGAGGAGCACATGCATGCATGCATGCCTTGGTCTCCCGCGCCGGTCGATCTCGTCTCCTGCCATGCCTGCACCGACCGCTCTGGCGATCTTAAGAAGGCATGCGAGCTGAATTCAAGATCGAGCGAGCTGGGCTTGCATGGCATGTGCATCATATATACGTGCGTTAATCATGGCCCTCTCTGATCCGTGGCTTGGTTCAGTTCGATTTAGTTGAGGTAAAAATTAAGGGTTTTTAGAAAGGGGCACAGAGAACCTAAATATTTTTTAAAATTTTTTTATAAGATCTTAAGAAAAATTACTTAGCACTAAAAAATTATTACAAAATATTACAATTATGGTCTTCATAAAAACGATAAATTTTAGTCCTTCGCCTCTGCTCTTGATAAAAACAAGTCAGAATCAATTGGCAAGGGGTCAACGATTACGGGAATTGCTCAAACAATCTCAATCAAACCTACTATTTATATCGGAACGAGAGGATATCTGGACTCATTAGAAATTGGATAGGTAAAGAAATTTCTGGATGAGTTACATAAACACCTAAAAGATACGAAACCTCAATTCTAAGAAATTATATCTTCTAGCAAGACAATCACCGAGCAAGTGGAAGCTCTTTTGAAGGAAGCTATTCAGGAAGAGCCCGATCATATAAACTAAACCAAATCATGCATGAATCAACGAGGGCCTGTGGCTGTGGCTTTTGCTCGCTTTGCCTCAAGCGAAAGCTAGCTGGGTGGCAGCAGCTGGAGCCAAGGTGACGATCGTCAGTAGCTAGCAGGAGCACGGTGCATACATGCAGTGCACAGATCTGAGCTAGTGAGTGAGAGTGTGAGAGATTGCTAGGCTGCAAAGAACGAAAGGTGGCATGCAGCGAATCGATCGGCAAGGCTGCAGTGGCACCGGCAATCTAGTCAAGCATCTATTCGGCTTTACCTTTGCTTGCCGTCCTTCCTACTAACCACACCTTTTTATCCGCTGGCTAGGTAAGCAAGCAAAACCATGACCGGTCACCGGTTCACCACCCCGAGTCCCTGATGTAAATTAAGAATAATTTGTTTTTTTAATCCATTTTTATCATACCTCAAATACTTATCTAAAAGCTCTAAAATACGAGTCAAATAAAATAAATCCGAATCCCAAAACTACACCTCAAAAAGCTTTCGAAATTAGAAAACTTTCGAAATTAGAAAATAAGATAGATAGTGGATAAATCATTTATAAGCTAGATAATAGTAGCTAGGAAATGAGTCCCCAATAGTAGCTAGATTACATAACCGAGGGATCCAATTTTGAAGCGAATATATGGACTTTTTTTGTACAGAGAGATTAAAATTGCTTCCGATCTCTCTACTTTGTAAGATATACCAAGTTTAATTGTGTTTCAAGTGGATATAAAATGACAGTAAAATCAAGTTCAAAATGAACAACGTAAACCTGTTACGACACCTCCAACCATAACAATTTGCATAGCCACGTATATGGATAGATCATAGATATGTGGATGTGTGATAATTCACCGTGATGGAAAGCAGTACATAATATAAGGGCCTCAATGCCTCATGAACCTGGCCATGGGCTGCGGTCCACTCATAGAGGCAGAGCTAAGAGCTAGCCCAAAGCCCATCATTTGGTATTTCAATTGGGATAATAGTGTCCAGCCCCTTCTCTTTTCTGTTTTTTATACTTCTCCTTGCATTAAATACTGAAGATTTGCTGTTGCTGCTCGATGATTTTTATACCTTTTCCGGTCTGTTTTATATTTTTTTCATAGCTATTATTTTGGCCAAACTGTTATTGATATATTGGGGAAAAAAATATTAGATGGCGGTGACCCGCACGACGTCAACAGCGGTGGTGGCTCATCATCGACGGATGTTGGCATCCACGCGGCGGCGACGGCTCGTGTCTGATACACATTGGCATTGGCGTCAATAACTCATTGCTATGTGAGGTCGTTTGCAGTGGCCCCAAAAATTGCCTGCACAAACCATCTCATTACAGGTGACTGCAAATGAGCTGATCTCTTTCGTATATTCTAAATGTTAAAATTTGTGCCGATGCAATATCACAAACGACATCAGCATACATGATGTTCGTTAATGCAGTTCAGCTTTCGCCTACATCTGCGGGGGCGCTCCTCTCCAAACCATAATACCGCAGCACACACGCCGGCCGATGATCTCCTCTTGCCTATACTGCTATCATGAAATCATTGATCCGGGTATACCAGGGCTATCTTCCTTTATATATGGATGCCTCGCTAGAGTCCGACTCCAACTCTAAACCAAAACCGTCTATTACAACGCAGAGTCCTTGTAACCTATTTGTACACATATTCGACATAAAACCTAACAAACTGCGCATTCGAGAATATGACATTCTCTACCTTAAAGTCGTTCCAGCGTTTTACACGAATCCTTGTACCCGAACTCTGGTTGCCCTCAAGCAGGCTTCCCAGCCTGCCACCGCGCACCACATCGTTCGTGCATGGTAAAACATGCCTCACCCTGGCCATCCGCGTCCACTGCACAGCTTCGTCTCCAGTATCGTGATGCACCATCTCCCGTGCAACATCCAGTCGCATTACTGATCCCGCTGTTCCAATCTATCTGACATCCTTCCGCGGCCACCGTCGTCGTCTGCTGACCTCGCTAGCTACGTTGTCAGCACGATCGCCACGTATAGTCAATCCTTACCAACGATAGCCCATCGAACGGTTCGAGCCTCCTGCCCAAAGTGTCCGACACCACTGATCGAGTTGTCGATCGCCGCCATGCTCCACCTCGCGCACGATGAGGCGTTTTTCCGCGGCGCCCATGTATGCATGAACCTCGTGTCTCCCTCTAAATCTTTCGCATGGCCAACCTTATTCTGATACCACTTGTTAGAGCCCCAGTCATCTGCCCATCTCATGGTCCATAACGATCTGGCTCCCCCTAAGACCTGATACCACTTGTTAGGATTTGCGCCGATGCAAGATCACGAACGACAACAGGAGACACTATATTTGTTAACGTGGTTCAGCTTTCGCCTACATCTACAGGGCTCTGATTATGGGCGCTAACCCCCAAACCATAATACCGCAGCACACTGGTTGATTAGGTCACAACCACATGGTGGCCGTTAACCTCCTTTTGCCTATGCTACTATTATGAAGTCATTGACCGGGTTACAACAGGGTTGCCTCCCTTTATATAGTGCAGGACTGGTTAGAGTCCGACTCCAACTCTAAACCAACCATGCCTATTACAACATAGAGTCCTTGTAATCTACTTGTACAACGCGGTGACACAGAGGTAGTCGGGAGTCGCGAGCACGTCCTGGTCTCCTGCAAATTTGGGAGGGGGGAAGGGGGTTACTGGGCCGAAATCTTAGGGTGGTCCACCACCCTGGCAACCCTATAGCTCCACCGCTGCCGGCATATGCCGCTAATTCTAACCATCTTGATTAATACTTTAAACAAACCATACATCTCTATTTCCCTGACACTCGATTTTTTTATCGAAACTTATCCCAACAAGAAGCCAAGCAAGAGCTAAATTGGGGCTGCTGGTATGAATAATTCACATTTTGATTTTGTCATTGTTATTTTTCAACCATTTTTTAAAAATATGTTCCCGCAACTCGTATCGGCTGCATGTATCAGCTGAGTACTTTGGATCAGATAATCTAGGGCTAAATTTTTTAAGAGTACTGCATCGATCCGTCGACCGAAAATGCTTCTCCACTGGTATGGAAAATTTCCGACACCCTCTATTCCCTCTATGTATCTCTCTCCTCCGCCATGCCCCCTCTCTCCCCTCCCCTTAACCTGGACGAGCCAGCGCTGCTGCAACTGCAACGATTACGTTGTCGGTAACCACCCCCAGCCCTAGCACACAATCCAGGCGAGCCGCAATTGCCGCCGCCACGGCTTCTTCAAACATCGGCGAGGTCGCACACCGTCGGAGAGGTGGCCCCGGAACCGGAACTACTGCTGTGGCCATCGTCGCCCCACTGGAAGTCGCGTGGAGCCGTGTCAAGGGCTGGTCGAGCCGTGCCGCGCGTGCCACCGTGATTGCGCGCCGAGGGAGGCGAGGTGACTGGCGACACAGCTGTTAGGTCTCAGCCTAGTGGAAGGGAGGGGAGAGGAGGAAAGACGGAGAAAGAAGGCACGCATGGAAGAAAAAGGAACCCGAAACCATCGGCTTAGGTGGGATTGGGAACACCGTACTGCTCTGTCGACTCCCGTATGGCCTTACCGTGCTCCAGTATAGAACCATTTTGACCGTTTGACTAGCGCGGTAAATGTGAAGAAATAAATATTCGTAGTGTGTTGGGAAGTAGCAAAAGTACCTGGTTGGCCAGCAGGTTTTCGATTCTCGTTAACAGTTAATCCCACGGTTCAATGCATGGATGTTGTTAATAGGGAGCTTCATCTTTCTTGTATTCTTCAAAAAAGAAAAGAGGTTACTAACAAATGTTTGCGCATGAGGTCTAGGAAGCCACGTGCTATCTGTGCTATCCATATGAGCATTTTCTAATCTTGACACATGTACTCTAACAGAGACCTAAGTTAAACCGTTCTAATACTATACTAACAAATAAAATAGAAGAGAGAAAAATACAAATGAACAACATCTGAATAGTGATGGGTCAACCTAAGTTAGACCTGGGTTGGTGACGCCCTAAATCGTCTGCAAAATGTGTCACACAACATATTTTATGGTGAGATGGAGGAAAGAAAAAAATAGAAAGATGTTATAGGATCTTCACGAATGGTCAACTCTTCATGTAAAATAAGATAAATATAAAGATAATTAATATATACTCCCTTCATCCCAAAATATAAGGCATAGTCTGATTTCAAAAAGTAAACTTTGACTATAAATTAATCAAATTATATGCATCGTTAAATACAAAAGTTGTACCATTATGTTCATATTTCAAAGTGCTCTTGATACGATATCCTCTTTGTATAATTTTATAATATATAATAGAGAAATTTAACAGTCAAAATCAATCTTGAAAGACTTTCTCGAAGTCAAAATACGTCTTATATTTTGGGATGGAGGGAGTAATATTGTTAGAGATAACTAAAGACAACCAATGTACATGATATATTGCTAGAGACAGTAACAGTCTCAACTATTGTTCATGCTCTTAATTCTTAGAATTCACTGAAGAACCAAGTAATCAAGTATATATAAGGAACCAAGTAATCAAGTATATATAAGTGCATGCTATCTTATTTAAATCATCCCAAAGCTAATTTTCCATGTTTCCGTTCCTCTCCTCTTCCTAATCGTCTCTCTCGTACGTCCATTTAGGCCTGAGCTAGCTAGCTGGCTGCCACCCATTGACGATCACCGCTCGGACGAGTGCATAACCACTTTGACACACGTACACCGGAGCTACCGAGTCTGGGCATGGTCACTCCGGTGCATGTTGGTGTGGTGGCGCGTGGCTCGAGTGGTAATTAACTATTGACGCGTAGATCAACTAGAACGAGGTGGAGGAGAGAGGAGGAGAAAGATCAAAAACTTGACCAACCATTTAGAAACTGAAAAGGTTTTGTTAATCGGTTTTGCTCAAATCCAGTCGTCTGGGTCGCGATGCGCGCTCACCGACGGCTAAGCCCAAACTAGGCACGCGCGTGACCCAGGCGACTGGACTGGAGCCGCTCCCTTTGTATATGGAACATATATATGAGCTAGGGGCAAAAGTCAACAATGAACTACAATTTAGAACGGAGGGAGTAGCTGCCACGCATCGACGATCACCGCTCGGACGAGTGCATAACCACTTTGACACACACCGGAGCTACCGAGTCTGGGCATGGTCACTCCGGTGCATGTTGGTGTGGTGGCGCATGGTTCGAGTGGTAATTAACTATACCGACGAGTAGGTTAACTAGAACGAGGTGGAGGAGAGAGGAGGAGAAAGATCAAGAACTTGATCAACCATTTAGAAACTGAAAAAGGTTTATGAGCGGAGAGGTGAGCGTGGGGTGGGGTGCATGGGGCTCAGCAGAAATCTACTGCACATCTAGTGTCGTGAGCAGTGACCGTACGTACATGGAACCGCATGCCTCGCAAATCGCAATCCTTATCCTCCGACCTCCAGTGTACGTACGTACCTCAAAGGCGCAAGTAAAGACAAGCGTGCCCATACGTACGGCCACTATTCGATAGGAGCAAAGGCATTGCCCAATTCAGCCATTTTCACGTTGCACCTTTTTCGCATGTGAAATGTACTCGTCCGGTACGACCACTACTTTTGACGAAGAGACGGCATAGCTGGCGCTTGCGTCTTGTACAGAGACGCCGTGCAAATGCATGCATGCAAGCTACGATCGAGTAGCCGTCTATAGTATACGAGCTACTCCTAGTACACTGGCCATATCTGGTCAACACCTCGTAGCTCCCCATTGGAGGAATGGAGTTGGAGCATCGCATACACACCACACCACCAGTGCTACATAAGCCAACAGTGGCGAGTGGCTGCTTCCTACAGCTGGTACTACCACCACCACCCACAAGGCCACAGCACAAGGCACAGGCACAATTAACCCTAGCTAGCTAGGCAATGGAGGCGGCCTTGGCTGGCGGCGCGAATGGCGGCGGCGGAGCGCAGGCGCAGCAGGCGGCGGCGCCGGCGATCCGGGAGCAGGACCGGCTGATGCCGATCGCGAACGTGATCCGCATCATGCGGCGCGTGCTGCCGGCGCACGCCAAGATCTCGGACGACGCCAAGGAGACGATCCAGGAGTGCGTGTCGGAGTACATCAGCTTCATCACCGGCGAGGCCAACGAGCGGTGCCAGCGGGAGCAGCGCAAGACCATCACCGCCGAGGACGTGCTCTGGGCCATGAGCCGCCTCGGCTTCGACGACTACGTCCAGCCCCTCAGCGTCTACCTCCACCGCTACCGCGAGTTCGAGGGCGAGGCCCGAGGCCTCGGCTCCGCCGCCTCGCGCGCCGGGGACCCCCACTGCCACGGCATGCCGCCGCCGATGCTCAAGTCCCGCGCCGGCGGCGGCGCCGCGATGGTGCCGCACCACGACATGCAGATGCACGCGGCGGCCATGTACGGAGGCGCCGTGCCGCCGCCGCCGCACCATGCGTTCCTCATGCCGCCGCCGCCGCCGCACCACGGCCAGTACGCGCAGTACGAGATGTACGGCGAGCATGGGACGACGGCCGCGTACTACGGAGGGCCGTACGCGCCCGGCAACGGCGGGGGCGGGAGCGGCGGCGGCGGCGCAAGCGCGCCGCAGGCCGCCAACTTGTTGGATCACCAGCACCAGTTCGGGTACAAGTAGTAGCAGTCTAGCTGTCTAGTAGCTACTCCTTGTACCCGAACTACTTGTTGGCCAACTTGTTGGATCACCAGCACCAGTTCGGGTACAAGGAGTAGCACGTACTGCTTCTGCATGCCGATGCAGCAGATAGGCCATTTCAAGTGACATGCATGGCCAACTACTTAAAATTACGTACCTTTAGTCTTACATATAGTGATCGATCTACCCAGTATGTGCTTCCTGCTACGTACATTCAGGTGGCGCTAATTAGATCCTTTCCTGCACTATGTTAATTTTCTGTTCATGTAGCACGTACTAATTAAGTTCAGGTGCATCTTTCGATTAATCCTAATTATATATGCTACTGTCCCGCGTTCGTTTGTTGGCTTGTTGCCATGTACTGTAGAGTCATGTCAATGCAAATGCAATTCAGGCTTTGTCCTATACCCTACGCATTTTAGTCACGTTGCATATATATGTTACTTAAGCTAGCTAGCCTGATCGCCTGAAAGGCTACATACATATCAGTACGTGTACTCCACGCAGGTGCAATATTTTCAGGCTTTTGCCTTTCGCATTTTATTTTGTCACGCTTTGCAGCTGCATGCTGAGGCTAGCCCCTGAAAACGATACCAAGTCGATATATTAATTGGACCTTATGTACAATCTTAAAACGCAGAACAAAGAAGGAAAAACCTAGCATATGTGGTGCATTGGCATCATGAATATTCCAATACACGGTATGGTACTCTATTAAATCATATGATTTTTTGAAGAGGTATGGCTCCGCTCGGTGGTCCTCGGTGCGGAGTAGTAGTAGAGCCTGTTCGGTTTGGTGAAGACGATAGAAAGAGTGGAGAAAGAGAAATGACATGAGTGTTTTTTAAAAAAAAAGTTTTTGAAGAGATTTTTTTTTGCAAAAGAGCGTGTGAGGATGAGTGGGGCGCGGCCGAGCATGAGCTTGGAGCACATCTGATGATCGCGAACATTTATGGAGCCACATATGCACATGGCAACGCATATAGAGTATGTTTTTAAAAACTTATGAATCAGAAGGCTCTTGATTGGCTCATATATATTCCTAAACACTCTTATGAATTAAAAGGCTCTTGATTGGTTCATATAGTATATGTTTCTAAAACTCTTTACCATGAATCAAAAAGGCTCTTGATTGGCTCATATGTTTTTAAAAAATCTTTTATGAATCAAATAGGCTCTTGATTGGCTTAGCCGATTGCTACTTCCCAAGCGTTCAATTATGTACGTAGTACAATACTCCGCCCCTTGGCGACCTTTTCGGCTGGTAGTGAACGCGGGATTTTTTTTTCCCAAAAGGGTCTTCAGAGCTTCATGCACATTGGTTGTCATCCAATATCGCGTTATATTTGTGCATACCTGTTTCACATATTTTTACAAAACACCTCATAAAAGGTTGTATAAATCATGTTTGGTCCCTTATATTTCTTCCTCCTCTGCCTCGGCTTCGGCACGACTGGTGGCTCTGGGCTCCCTACATAATCGTATAACTGGCAACTCAAGTGCCCCTCGCCATTTTTCAGCCATTTCACAGCACAACATGGAGGGTTAGGGTGGTCAACCGCGTGGACTCAATGGTCATCGATGATAGGGTGCTATATATAGGAGATGCTGGTTCAAGGGGGCATGAAAACTCGAGCGTAAGTGGTACTCCGTATTTTCCATAGACATTAGGCCCATAAGAGCATGTACAACGGTACAACTCAGCAGTCTCTAAGCCGTCTCTAACATGTGCCACATCATACTATTGCTGATGTGGAAGGGAGAGAGAGAGGAAAGAGAATAGAGCCGTCTCTTGGTGGAGCGCCGGCTCTAGGCACAGAAACCAACAAAAATCAATCCCGTGTGGCCTTGACAAGCTGTGGCTCACAACGCTGCATGTCCTGCTGCTCAGTTGGCCACATAGATGAATTCCACAGCTGATCCGTAGACCATGTGGTCCATAGCAATGAGAGTAGAGACGACAGATGACTTGGCAAAGTGTTAGAGACGGCTGTAGTTTCTACCATTGTACATGCTCTAATAACCGAGGAGGAGGGGGCGAGAAACAACAACAATAGCATGCAACATCAATTTATGAAAGCAGAGAGTGCATTTTGCAAAAAATATGCGGAGTAACAACGAGAGCCGCGCACGAATCTTGGCGGCGTGGGATCCGTCGACAGCGACCAAAGTGCAACTAACGGAGGGTGATTGGGTGAACAAGGAGCCAAATTAACGTGGCACTGTGTAGCGCGTACGTAGCATGTACGGATCGACCACCCCTCGACCGAGCCGGACGTACGCATGCATGTCCCCACTCCCCAGTGAGTATAACCGCTGCTGCGAGCTTCGACCCGCGACAGGTGCCGCGGGCGCGCGCGAGTTCCGCTTCAATGCTGCAGCGGCCAGAGCCAGCCCGCAGCAGCGAGCAGCATGCAGCTGTGACCTGTGAGTGAGCTGCCCCTGTGGCCGGCGGCACGGCGCTGCCACGCGCTCAGGGCTCCGTTTCGTTTCCCCTGCTCCAGTGCATGCCCTGCCCTGCCCTCCTCGCTGCCGCTTCGGGAAATGCAGGCTGCACCTCGCCTTGTTTTGTGGGCTCTCCTGCATGCGACCCACCAGCCATAGCTCCTTCCCTATGCACCTGCATGCGCTCTCTCTCTGTCTCTGTCTCTGTCTCTGTGGACACTGTGGACACGACCGCGTGAGGTCACTGCGTGCGACGCACTGTTGCCATGCAGATCGATGCAGGGCCGTGCTGGTGCTGCCATGCCATGCGTAGCAGTTTTTTTCTTCTTCTTTTTTATCCTTTCGTTTTACCTGCGCGCGACGGCTCTGCGTGTGCTTCCTGATCGATCGACAGCTACTAGTACGTACTGCTGCTCCAACGTGCGTGCGTTGGGATCGAACTTCGAACCCCTGCCGCTGGTGTACGTTGTGCTATACCACTGCATGTACGTACGTCTACTTTGCTAGCTATCCGCCGGAGATTGGCTCCAGGGAGTCCGCCGTGCATGCCCATCTTTTGATCCGATCCAACGTTGCTAGATTTGATGGAACCAACCCTGCAGCTGGCGGCCACCTACGTTGATCGAGCTATACACTTTACTTACTACGTACGTGGTGCAGGAGCACGTGTCGGGCTAGTTTGTGCCGGTACGTACCGGTGTGTATGCTTGTACTACCTCCGGTCATAAAAACAAGTTGCCGACGATTTTTGGACATGTATTTAACCATTCGTCTTATTCAAAAAATTAGTACAAAATACGTAAATATAAATCATACTTAAAGTATTTTTAATGATAAAACAAATCACAACAAAAAAAATGATAAATTGCGTAGTTTTTTTGAATAAAACGAATGGTTAAAAGCGTGTACAAAAGTCAACAGCGATTTGTTTTTATGATCGGAGGGAGTATTTTTTTTTCTCCCAGTGACGCCATGTTCGGAGCTCAGGATTAATCCATCGCCGCTTGCGTATTCCACCGCTGCAAATTAGTAATCTGCTAGCTCTTGTATACCCTTGTACATTGACGGTGCCACCGCGTTCATTCCGAGCACCACAAAGGATCGAGAATGTTTATTTCCCACCCAATATTATCTAGACACCCAAATTGCATCAAAATTTATCCTGGCCTCTCTCCTTTCTACGTACACATGTTCTTTTGGAAAATAAAGTCCTAAAGTTTTTCCATCAATCGGCGATAGTTTTTTTCTTAGTATGAAAAGAGATTCTGTTTTAGAAACTAGTCTTATAATTACCTTGATTCTAATATTGAATTGGATTCAATCTCCACGTCTCCTCCCTCTTGACTCTTGCTTTGAAAACTATTGTTACCTTATTGGAAATTACTGCTTCTGTCAGTCGTCGAAATGGGCTGGTTTTGTCACTCGATTTTTGTCCGCGTACGGAACATGTCGATCGAGTCAAATTTAGAGGGCTGGTGGGGCCTCGGCGGCGGCTACACTAGAACCGCCAACATTGAACACTCCCCGCAGACGGAATAATAACGGGTTGAACAGAAGGACGTTTAAGCGGTCCCACGCGTCAGTCAGGCGAGGTCGCTGACATGCGGGGCCAGCGACGGAGCCTGGATACCGCACGAAAGCTCTTCCCCAGGTTTCCGTTTTGTCGGCGGGGCCGTCGAGAAAGTTTACCTGTGTCGGCCAGGCAACGTTGGCGAGGTTTTGTCGGCGGCTAGCCGCCGACACAGGTCCGACGGTATTTGGACCTGTGTCGGGGGCTTTAGCCGCAGATACTGATACAGATTCCTGTAGTGGTGGTGAACACGGGCTTTTTATTTTCCCAAAAGGTCTCGAGAGCTTCATGCACATTGGTTGTCATCCAATATCGCGTTATATTTGTGTATATTTGTTTCACATAATTTTACAAAACACCTCATAAAAGGTTGTATAAATCATGTTTGGTCCCTTATATTTCTTCCTCCTCTGCCTCAGCTTCGGCACGACTGGTGGCTCTGGGCTCCCTACATAATCGTATAACTAGCAACTCAAGTGTCCCTCGCCGTCTTTCAGCCATTTCACAACACAACATGGAGGGTTAGGGTGGTCAACCGCGTGGACTCAATGGTCATCGATGATAGGGCGCTATAGGAGATGCTGGTTCAAGGGGGCACGAAAACTTGAGCGTGAGTGGTGTTTTCCATAGACATCAGGCCCATAGTAACCGAGGAGGAGGAGGAGCTGAGAAACAACAACAACAACAACAACAACAACATTAATTTATAAAAGCAGAGGGTGCATTTTGCAAAAAAAAAATGCAGAGTGACAACGAGAGCCACGCACGAATCTTGGCAGCGTGGGATCCGTCGACAGCGACCAAAGTGCAACTAACGGAGGGTGATTGGGTGAAACAAGGAGCCAAATTAACGTGGCACTGTGTAGCGCGTACGTCGCATGTACGGATCGACCACCCCTCGACCGATCGAGCCGGACGTACGCATGCATGTCCCCACTCCCCAGTGAGTATAACCGCTGCTGCGAGCTTCGACCCGCGACAGGTGCCGCGGGCGCGCGCGAGTTCCGCTTCAATGCTGCAGCGGCCAGAGCCAGCCCGCAGCAGCGAGCAGCATGCAGCTGTGACCTGTGAGTGAGCTGCCCCTGTGGCCGGCGGCACGGCGCTGCCACGCGCTCAGGGCTCCGTTTCGTTTCCCCTGCTCCAGTGCATGCCCTGCCCTGCCCTCCTCGCTGCCGCTTCGGGAAATGCAGGCTGCACCTCGCCTTGTTTTGTGGGCTCTCCTGCATGCGACCCACCAGCCATAGCTCCTTCCCTATGCACCTGCATGCGCTCTCTCTCTGTCTCTGTCTCTGTCTCTGTGGACACTGTGGACACGACCGCGTGAGGTCACTGCGTGCGACGCACTGTTGCCATGCAGATCGATGCAGGGCCGTGCTGGTGCTGCCACTGCCATGCCATGCGTGGCAGTTTTTTTTCTTCTTCTTTTTTATCCTTTCGTTTTACCTGCGCGCGACGGCTCTGCGTGTGCTTCCTGATCGATCGACAGCAACCAGTACGTACTGCTGCTCCAACGTGCGTGCGTTTCGATCGAACCCCTGCAGCTGGTGTACGTTGTGCTATACGACGGCATGTACGTACGTCTACTTTGCAAGCTATCCGCCGCAGATTGGCTCCAGGGCGTCCGCCGTGCATGCCCATCTTTTGATCCGATCCAACGTTGCTAGATTTGATGGAACCAACCCTGCAGCTGGCGGCCACCTACGTTGATCGAGCTATACACTTTACTTACTACGTACGTGGTGCAGGAGCACGTGTCGGGCTAGTTTGTGCCGGTACGTACCGGTGTGTATGCTTGTACTACCTCCGGTCATAAAAACAAGTTGCCGACGATTTTTGGACATGTATTTAACCATTCGTCTTATTCAAAAAATTAGTACAAAATACGTAAATATAAATCATACTTAAAGTATTTTTAATGATAAAACAAATCACAACAAAAAAAATGATAAATTGCGTAGTTTTTTTGAATAAAACGAATGGTTAAAAGCGTGTACAAAAGTCAACAGCGATTTGTTTTTATGATCGGAGGGAGTATTTTTTTTTCTCCCAGTGACGCCATGTTCGGAGCTCAGGATTAATCCATCGCCGCTTGCGTATTCCACCGCTGCAAATCTGCTCTTGTATACTCTTGTCCATTGAGGAGCCACCGCGTTCATTCCGAGCACCACAAAGGATCGAGAATGTTTATTTCCCACCCAATATTATCTAGACACCCAAATTGCATCAAAATTTATCCTGGCCTCTCTCCTTTCTACGTACACATGTTCTTTTGGAAAATAAAGTCCTAAAGTTTTTCCATCAATCGGCGATAGTTTTTTTCTTAGTATGAAAAGAGATTCTGTTTTAGAAACTAGTCTTATAATTACCTTGATTCTAATATTGAATTGGATTCAATCTCCACGTCTCCTCCCTCTTGACTATTGCTTTGAAAACTATTTTTGCCTATTGGATTCTATTGAATTGCATCTAATATTTGGGACTGGCTATACATGTCTCAGTCGACTGGAAATTACTGCTTCTGTCAGTCGTCGAAATGGGCTGGTTTTGTCACTCGATTTTCGTCCACGTACGGAACATGTCGATCGACTGAAATTTAGAGGTCTAAAAAGGGGTGGACCTCCACGAGGGCTGGTGGGACCTCGGCCCATCTAATATTTCAGAACCCAATTATACCTAGTTAAACCAAATTTTTAATATTTTGGTCTATAAATGGGGCTGATGGATGATCTAATGTTGGTAATTTGAATTATACAACGAATGTGATCATGAACTAGTGTGTTTATTATTGTTATGTTCCTATATTTTAACTAGTTTACCGTGTATTTGATCAACGATACACAAATGAGATTTTAGTCATGTTTCACCTATAATTTAACCCTGCGTCTGGCACCGTGATTAAAGATTAAAAAAATTAAAAATAGCTTTAGGATCTTTCGAAAGACTTGTAAAAGTTAAAAAAAATCGTTACAATTATCACAACATATAGGTTATATAAAAATAATAAAATCTATTACCGTAATACGCCACTGTACGTAACGCTGAAAAAAACTGGTTTTGTCACTTCATTTTCTTTGGTGTACACAAAAAATCCTCCACCGGGTCTTTGTTGTCTAAAAAATGGCCTACTAGACTTGATTACAACCCCGAGGCACAACATATGTGGGAAAAAAAACAGAAGAACATTCCTGATCAAAAGAAAAAAATGAGGGGCTCAGTAGGTCGAGCAGAAATTGGCTTTAAATGTCTAGAATGTTACTACCTACCATTAGCAGATCTAGCTTGTTTGGCCGCGGCGATAGCGTTGTATCAGTGGAAATGACCTCGTAGCTTGTACACAAGTTATGTATCTGCAAAGAGTATGAGTTTTTTTGGATGTTAATTGGTTTCAGCGATTACATTGACTATAACTGTTTTTTTTTTTTGAGTGCCGTGAAAGTTAGCACATGTTGTGTTGTTTGATCAGTGCGTGTTTGAGAGGTGATTGGAATTTTTCTGTCATGTTTACTTCCTGTTCCACCATGTGTAGGGTGATTGTTCAATGACATAAAAAGTACTCTTTTTATGTTAGACGTCCTTTCTCACAGTTTAATTCCTTTTTTTTTTGCAAAAGGAGCGAGGACCCCATTTTTTTCACAGTTTAATTGCATGAATTAAGCAAGTGCATGTGACACAATCAGGTTGTGAACCATCGCTGACCACCTTCATGGCTTCATCTATAGCACATACACATCGTTCAGGTTACTAATTTTATTTTTTTGAGCAAAAGGTTACTATTTTTACATAATTTATCAATATGAACACTATATGTGTGCTCGTGATTGCCAGTAGAAATTCCTCTGGAGACCATCTCCTCCCTCAACTGAAAAGCGAAGGAAATAGCACCTAGAATCAGCTCTGCAAAAATCTTTGTATTAATTATAGGCAAAGGAATGGCTACAAACCTAGCTCAGTATTTCAGCAATTAAAGAACCTCCTCACAGTAGCAAAGTCCTCACCTTATATGGCCTGTTCATAAGAATCATATTTGTGCAAAAAGCGGGCTGAATCACCTGATCTACAGTAGCCATATACAAGTATATATGTAAAAACTATTGGTACTGACCCTACATGCCTCAAATCCCTTGTAAACAGTACCCAAATCCGGCAGCAACTAATCCCATTGCCCTCATTTCCACAAAGTTTACACGCACCAGTTGGATCCCTGTGCATTACAACGGAACATTAAAGGAGTGTAAGAGACATATTTTTGAAGGGATTGCATGACAATCCCGACGCCTACTGCAAACACCCTTCATGAGAAGACGATCATGGAATGAACTCAATGATATGCATGATAATTTAATAAACACACTTGTTTGATGAACCTGTATTGTTTTGCAGCTCTCTTTTACGACTAATACTGTTGATGATGATTGCTTCATTTCAACTCGGTTTGAAGATAATACTTTTGAATTCCAGATGCAAAACATCATGTTAGTTTGCAGTCAGTAGGCAGTACAATAAGTGGATTAAGGCAGTTAGTGCGAACCATAATAACGAAGGGAAAACAGGCGAGATAGTACACATGCAGAAGTAGAAGCAGGAACAAACATATATAGGACATGACATACAATCAACAGAAATTTTGGACAATATTTAATAAGACATGCTCAGTTGACTCTTTCTGCAGATGCATCGTTCATACTACACAAACAAACAGTGTTGACTGAGAGATTACTAATTGATAATGAACCACAAACTTTTTTGGTCTCAACAACATGCTGGAACAAAAAGCAAAAGTAGATGGTTGTACACACTCTCTCATAAGCATGAAAGAACCTCATCAAGCAAAGATGTGTCATCCTACGTACTAAGAGTGGTGCCTCATCAAGTATCTCTTGGTGCTGCAAGGAAAAAAGAAAAATGGATTTTAGAATATATTGAGTTGAATCCCTAGTACTAAAAGTTTTTTTTCCTAGTACTAAAAGTGATAGCCACAACTCTGCAAACCAAGGTGGACTGAGATAAAGTCATCATTTTTCAAGTTCATCTTAAGTGGAACTAAAAAAGTTAGAAAATCATTTTTTTTTTAGCAAAAGGGGCAGGAGATCTGCCTTGCATTGATCAAAAGAACGGAAGGTAATTTACAGGATGGGGGAGATAGGGCCCCTCCCCCTTGGGCCATAAGCACACACTAGCTAATTACATAGGAAAAGGCTCCTGCGACTGACCAGAGTCGCAGCTCATCGAGCAAAAAGCGGAGAAACAAAGGTCGGGGCCTATCAATTTGTCGAAAAATACGGTTGTTTCTCTCCAGCCAGAGGTACCAGATGACGCCGGAGATAATGGATAGGGCATCACCAGCTGTTGAAGTTGTTTTGGAGTAACCAGCTTGAAGGATTAATTAGTGGAGTGTTGAGCACCTCCGCAAGCCGGGCCCAGATGAAGGAGCTGAAATTGCACTAAAGAAATAGGTGCTTTGGTGTTTCGAGGTTTCGCCTGCAGAGAGGGCAGAAGTAGTCATTTGGCAATTGGCGTCGCAGTAGGGCGTATGCTGTCATCACACGCTTGTGAAGCAGTAGCCAAAGGAAGAACTTGCACTTCGAAGGGGCCCAGAGCTTCCAAATTTTTTGTAATGCCGATGTTGCAACGCGGCCTTTGAATTGAAGCAGATAGGCTGACTTGACCGAAAAAACTCCATCAGCAGTGAAACCCCAAATCAATTGGTCAGGCTCCAATGGGTTCAACGTCACTTGAACAATTAGACAAAGAAGCGAGATCAATTCAGGAATCGTATCCGGAGCTAGGTTTCTCCTTAGGTCCGTAACCCAGTTGCTGTTGGTGATGGCATCCGCAACTGTTCTGTTTTTCCTCATTGTTATGGCGAAAAGGCCAGGGGCAAGATGCTTTGGAGCGCATCCCGAAAGCCAGTGGTCTTCCCAAAAAGAAAGGGAGGAGCCATTGAGAAGTATGGCGGTGGTCCCCGCGCGTAGTAAAGCAAGATCAAGTTCAGGGGCGGCGAAGGTGTGAAGCCCAACCGATTGAGGGGAGGATCTGTGTAGCCAAAGCCAACGTAGACGTAGTGTCAGGGATAGAATTACGGCCTATTGCCATGCCCCACTCCTTGACGGCCCATTCGAACAGCCTACTAGGGCCCAGCTCCCTAGAAGGTTCTATCTGGCCCATATGCATCCTGCCGAACAGCCTCTTGGCTGGCACGGTGCGTGACGGCCTAGGATTCATGTTTGAGTCCTACTCGAACAAGAGTTCTGCACGACTACGTGAAGACCCGGACGTTGGTTTCCCGGATTGGAATAGAAGTCGTGATCCCCAAGAATTGGAGTATACCTTATCTACCTCGGGATGTATTTGGCATGTACGAATTCGTTACGTACTCGTAGTTAGCCTGGCCCGATTATCCCTCGGTAGGTCGGTTGTTCAACACT